>CAUYON010125117.1:0-26371 GCA_963573935.1 Arctocebus calabarensis
TCAGCTGTCATCCCCTGAGGGCCAGGTGTGGCCGAAATTTAGCAAAGCTTTGGTCGGCTTTTCGGCTCACTCTCTCACCGCTCCCGAGCTGGGAGAACAGCACAGACCAGCGGCAACCCACACCCTGTCCACACCCCTCGAGAAAGTGTTCAAGAATCTGGACTCCGTGGGGGACAGACCTCCAGACCTCAGGGTGAGAGTGGAGGGGAGTGCCGGGAGTTCCAACTTACAGGTAGAGGATATATACAGTTTTATAAAGCTTTATGCCTGGCAGGAGAGTGCCGAGGCACAGGGGAAGGAGGTCCAGTTTTTAGAGGGTCTCTCCCGTGGGGTAGAGTGGGAGGACATCTGAACTCTGCTAGCTTATTTGTATGGAGGTATGGCATATATTGTGAGCTGTTCTCTTGGGGGAGGGGACTCCTGTCCACTTGGTGATGTGCTCTGTACCTTTTATTTGTATCCTTGGGGTCGTAGGCCGCTCCAGCAGGGTTGATGTACGTTCCTCGACCTTGTCTCTTGGCTCAGCTCCAAACCGTTGGCTTTCTCGCTAAATTTCTGTCCTTTAACTCTCCTTCTGGACAGGAGCGTCTGCAGAAAGCTGGCTACAGACTGCCATCTTGGCTCCTCTCTGCATCTTATTTTCAGATTAGGTCTCCATTTGTCACGCCCTAGTGTTTTTAGGGAATGTAGATCTATTATAGCAGCAGTCAAACTAAAATAAGCTAGGAAGGTGCATCTGCGGTAGACAACTGCAACTTATATTGCAAAAAATATTCTCTGAAAACATTTGAATTAAGTATTTTTTGATGATTTATGCCACTACTTCTATTTTGCTCTAATCTGATTTTTTCTTTGTCTTTCTTTTTTTTTTTTTTTTGAGAGAGAGAGAGACTCTCACTCTGCTGCCCTGAATTGAGTTCCATGGCATCATCATAACTTATAGCAACCTCAACCTCTTGGCCTGAAGAGATCCTCCTGCCTCAGTCTCCCAAGCATCTGGGACTGCAGGTGTGGGCTACCATGCCCGCAGGCTAGTTTTTTCTGTTCTTAGTAGAGATGGGATCTCATGCTTGCTCAGGCTGCTCTCTAACTCCTGAGATCACTCAATCCACCTGCCTTGACCTCCCAGAGGGCTAAGATTACAGGCCTGAGCCACTGCACCAGGCCAGTTCCTCTAATTTGAAAAATTTCAGGGCAGCAAAAGTGAAATAAACATTTGGGGAATATTGTCTTTACCCATTCTTTTATTTTGGCAGCATTATACTATAGTTAGAAAAGCTTCCAGAAAATATTCCTTAAAAGATTTGGAAGAAAAAAATCATAATGCTCCAGAGTTTCACTATGACCTTCAGAAAACAAAACCAAACATGCACAGACTTTGATCTTCTTCATATAATTTGCCATGGGGCATGTGAAGCCTACATTTGGATTGTTAAGTTTGAAACACAGTTAGTTACTTTTCCCATTATTGGAGTTCCTCAGCCTTATCAACAGATGGAAGAACCAAATCAGAAATCAGATTCAGTGTGAGATTAAAAAAAAAAAAATCAAAACATTTTAAAACAATAAAGAAAACATTAAACTATAAAAGAAGGCAATGAAAAAATATATTCTGGAAGGTGTTGCTTTTTTTTTTCTTTCTACTGTGATTTTTGAATCAATAGTATAACATTCATATAGGACTTTCTACAAATTGTCATTTTCATGCGCCTTATGGAGCTAGAAAAACCAAACCCGGGAAAGTAAAGAAAGAGAAAAAAGGAATATAGAAATAAAATTAAAAACTTAAACATTTATGCCATTATGATTTATGCTCAATAATTCTGTCCACTTGATAATTGTCTGCATTTTTCTGAAATTTATACTGTTGTAGCTATTGTTTTCCAATATGAGAAAATAATTCTGTACTCTTAGTGTATGTATTACATTCTGAATATACATAACAGAGTCGTATACTAAATTTTTCTTTTGGCGACTACAGAGAATATCACGGGTTCCATAATGGTAGGGACAATGCTACTAATATTATTGAAGAACATGGGATTATGATATGGGGGAAGACTACGCTAATCATAAAATATAATTCTCTGAATCAGTTGGGGTTCAGTCAAGTGCATATTATTACCTAAGAAAAAATTGCCAGGATTAAGACTTTACACAGTTGTGGAGGAAATCTTAGGCAGTAAAGAATTCAAAGGGGAAAATCACAGAAAAAGCCAACACAGAGCCTCTTCAATTAGGCAGATACAGTGGAGCTTTCTGGGAGTTCTGGAAGATGGCGTGTCTAGCTTTTGATGAATTCCAGGGAGGCGGACTATGTAAAGCCATTGCTTCTTATTGCCAATGTTTCTATAAATTTGCATAAAAGTATTTGAGAGGGATCCTAGACTTACTGATGGTTAGCAGGAAACCCAGTTGGGAAGAAGAACTCAACAGAGGGGGGAAAGAAAGCACAAACAGTGCCCTGCCAACACTTTCTCCTTCAAGGAAGCTAACCCTGGTGACCTTCCCGATTTCTTCCTCTAAATTTGCTCAATAATTTTCCAATAATTTGTTGCATGGGTAAGGGGATTCTCTGAAACATGGTATTGTCATTTCATATTCTTTGATCTTTTAAAATTATCCCATCCTAGAACACCACTGAAGAAGGAAACAACATGTGTTATCATAAAAACTGTAAAATGACAAAATGTATATTATGTTTGCTATTAATTTTCTGGTTGGAATGTATTACTTTATTTCAATATCTGAAAAGCTCAAGTATCAACTAAGTATTTTTGATTTGTACCCATTTTAGATATTGTCAATAATTTTTTAACCTACTACTCTTTCTCCGGTTAAATTAAATGTATTTGATAATGATGTATAGGAAGTGTCATCCCTGTTCTCTCTAAAACCACAGAAATCAGAAACAGAAATATTTATTTCATGCTGAGTAAGAAAGTTTTCAAATCAATGCGAATGATCCCTAGGGAATTATGTACAGCTGTAGATTGACACATGCAGCTATACCCTCTGTTGTGAAGATGTTACAGAGAATACACACATATACTTACAAGTACATTTTTAAAGGGGTGGAAATTAACAAACTGTTACCTGAATGAAAAGAGGAAATGATTTAGAAAAATGACAAAAACTATCTGGTGAAACTATGCTATTATGTAACTGCCTTTTATGTTTTCTTTACTGTTTTACTTTTAACATGTGGGAAATACAAAGAATGCTTTTGCTATAAAAATGCAGATGTTTTGAGTAGGAAAATAGTTCCTCCTGTAAGTTATTTTAAAGTAGTTACCAAATTAAATCGAATTGTCCAGGAGCTTGTTTAGCAGTATATTATAAAGACTATAATTTTCTCAAATATTCTTTTAGTTGTAGGTTAATCATACTTAAACATTTTTTCTTTATACATAAATTGTTTTTCATTTTACTTTGTACCTGAAAATTTTGATAATTTAGCCAATTCAATGTCTAGGAGTTTATACATAACATTTCAAATTTCTTTACCCAGCCTTCATTTGTCTCACACTTTATAGCAACCCATTTCAGATAATAATCACAAAGATCTGTTGTATTTGAGGTAATTAACACAGTAAAAAAATAATGATTTCCTAAATAGAAATTGGGTAGAGCCCAGTGTATTAGCTATGATAATGCTAAGCTTTGTGCACTAACACAAAGTTATATTCATTCAAACAGAATTTTATTATTTGTTCAGGCAAAGTCCAATACGGTGCTCTTGATCGTTAGGTAACATCTCTCCAATTGGTGATTTATAAAGCCAGATCCTTTTAGTCTGTGTCTTAGCCCAAGATGGATCTGCTCATCTTCACATGTATAAACATAAAAAAGAACACAGAGGTTCGGATGCGAAGTGTTTTAATAATTCTTACATTGGATTGAACACCGCCACTTGGACTTGCATAATTTACAAGAACCTAGAAAATTCTGCTTGCATGGTCAGGAAAAAGAATAGATTAGAGCAGCCAAAGTCTAATAATAAGCAAGGTAAGTTGTTGGAAAATATTATTTAAATGAGTTACTTTGGGAAAGTATTGTGTCCTAGAAAATAAAATTTTATTTTAAAATAAAATAAAAGAGGATTGTAGTGTTTGTCAGGACACAGTTCTCTTAAAATTTGGTGATGTGTGTTTGTGGGAGTGACTGTTGCCAAGGGTGACAATCAGTTGATATAATTGTTAATCAATATGGCCATTGCTATTTTATGGCCTACAGAATAGCCTGTGTGGAGGACCAATCCTCACAGGGTCAAGTAGAAGAAATGTTTGACGTCTGAGCAATTTTAAAAAGTATTTTGAGAAAATTTGCGGCATGGTGACTAGAAAATCCTGTCTGTTCTTTTGGTAGACATGATCTACAAAAGACTCTGAAATACTATGCAGTCATGTTTCTTATACAGAATTTAGGACTGATTCCAACAAATATTATGTGGAGAATTAGTCTGGTTATCTTGATAACTCACCCCACAACCTAGCAAAAGGTGAAGAAACACAAAATTGTCTTTTTCTTTAGTAACCACCAAAGAATGGGACCATGTATTTGGGAGGCATAACTACACCAAGAACTTTAATCAATATGTTTTTTTAATTTTTTAGAAACAAATATTTAAGGCTATGCATTTATCTCAAGTAAGGAACTGAAGTCTCTTACCTTTGATAATCATTTTATAATTATTTCCACAATACTGTTTTATTACAAACGTGACTTTCACTTTGAGCTTAATGCTATTTGATGATAAAAATTTATTTTAAAATTTTCATTAATAACTATATTACAAAGATGACTCCTGAAACTTTGTGTCTTTAATAAAAGGGCTATTTTAAATTTCCATTGTTCTGTATGTTTATTTTACTGTAATGTTATCTGGAAAATTTTATCTTGAGTAATTAATTGATCAGTGTTTATTGTGTAGGAATCATCGTAATATCAAGTAGGAAGTGGTAGAAAGCAATAGTTTTTGTTGATAAATATGTCCTTTATCTTGATTGGGTTGGTGATTACTGAGTATATAGATTTATAAACTATCATTCAATTTCAGACTCCTATTTTCGCTTTGTGTGTATGAAGAATAAAGTTGACTTACAAAATCATATGAAAGCAAAATCAGGGCTATTACGATGATTCTGGAATTAACTGAATAACTTTGATAAATTACTTAATTCCTATGAAATAATCATAAATCATTAAAGAGAACTTGTGCGGATCATTGGTGTGGCTATCCCAGCATCAACAACAAGCTTGGATATTAAAAATAATTTTAAATCAATAAATAATGCAACACTAATAGAGATACAGTTCCAAGTGTTGGTGCGGATGTTTGAGGGCCTCAGTTGGAAACCTATGGGTGGTGGGCAGAGAAAATGATATTGCTGAAAAAACAGGGGGAAAAGACATGTCCTATTCAGTCAAGGGCTTGCTCACTTAATGGATACAATTAAGCCATGGAAATAGCAGTTAGAACTTGATATGGAGTGTTGCTTTTATTTAAGAATTATATTTTTGTCATTATATAGCTGAAACATAAATATCACTGTTCTTGTACAATTGTAGTTAATAGATTTTTCACAGTATATGTGTATGTATTCATAGTTAATATTATACTGGAAAATTTTTGCATAATAGTAAACTTTTTGTGCAAAATAATTACTTAAAAATCAAAAGGATAATCTATATAAACACTATTTACTTTATTAATTAATGCATGATTTTTACCTTTCTATCTTCTCTTAAAAATGCATCAATATCAAACAAATAATTTAATTCACCTCTCATTTCATTCTCTCAATTCCCTAATTATTAATAGACTAGGATATACTGGCTAAGCTACCATCTTCTACATCTGAGACAATCTGATGCATAACGCTTTTCCAAAGAAAATGTTTGCAATGCATTTCGTAAGTTTCCTTCTGATGATCTTACACCTCTTTTCAATAAAGCTTTTCTTTCTCCCTCAATGTGTTTATTTGTCATTAACTGTTAATCATAATTTTTGGACCAGAGAAAGAATTATGTACTGTCCCTATTTTTTTCCTAATTTTAGACATGGTTTGTTAGGTCTGCCACTTAGACAATGAGAAAAATAGCAGCTGTTAATTTTTTTGTACTTGGAAATCATTTTAATACGTAGTCTCCAGTGTTTATTTGAGGTATGACTGATGTCTGTTGGGTAGAATGATACATTCTTCATGGGAAAATAAACGAACCGTTACAGAGAGAACACAAATATGAAATACATTAACATTAATCCCATTCTCATTTCCAGAGTTCCCAATCATTTGAGAGATGGTTGTTAGAATGATGTATGCATTTAATTTCATACCAATTAGCACAACAAGAAGTTTGAAACCTTTATGGTAGAGGACTAAAATCTTGCAAATTAGTTGTGATATATAGTGGAACCTCATGTTTTAGAGAAATGAAAATGTTTTAATTATTTGATTTATATTATTGATGCAAAGCCACCTTAATTTGTTTCTGGCTCTGTGTATCTTTGTTGGAAACTCTGAGCACCTTGCTCTTCTATCACTTTGGCAGCTTCATCAGCTTCCTGTAACGTGTTTTCAGTCAGGCAGCCTCTTGAGAGCAATGTGTGAAATAACAAGGATGCCTGAGGATTGTCAGCCTGCTCTCTTGAGTACCATTGCTTTTTCGTTTCTTTTTTTTTTTTTTTTGGTAACAAAAAATGTTATGAATACTATTATTATGACTAGATAAACTCGACAAATCTTGTTTCAAATCTTGAACTGAATAGTTTGCACAACTTCTTTGTCAAATTTTATGCCCTGCAATTATTTTATCTTTGGGCCAAAGGCCCATGTTAAACTAAATTAGTATATTTCAATTAGAAGCATTTTCAAATCACCTTCGTTGACAGAGTAATCATTTGCTAAGGAAGCGTAAGTGTCAAAATGTTCATCCATAGAAACATACAAAGTTCTTACATCTCGGCATCTCCTTCTGACAGAAACAGCCAGATGTAAAACAAAAGGCTCCGTGCCCCTTCCATTTTCCTTAACGTATGAACCAGTCAAGGAATTATATTTCATACTCCTATTTCTAAGAAGGATGTTTTTGTTCTTGCTATGAAAAGTAAGCATCAGATATCTCTAGCTTCCATCTTAAGATATAGGGTGTAGATACAATTTCTTTATTTCCTTTCCTAACTGATTGATAAAAATTTGGAAGCCATATTTTGAACATATGACAAATCCTCTAATTCCTCCTCCTCTAAAAACTGTGTGAAGAGAGATGTCCATAATTCTGCCACTCCTGCCATAGAATAGAAGCAATCCACTTCTGATTTAAGTTAAAGGAAAAGTAAATTCTATTGCATAAAATCAGAAAAAAGAGATTATCAAAAATTTGTTTTAACTTAACTAATTCAATATTAAAACTATGTACATATTGCTATTAATGCCTTATTTTCGGTAGACAATAACAGGATGTTTTAGTTATATTTTTGATAACAAGTACAAATACTTCATTTATTCTATGTATATTTGATAATCTAAGTAGAGAACATCTCATTAATTCAGATTCCATTAATACAAAGATCTAATCCTTTGGCGGGGTTGAGCTAACATTTAAGTTTTGAAAAATTGAACAATTTCTTTGTAAATAACTTATGTTATTAATAACTTTTAAATAACTTACGTTACTTTACAATATTTGTTTTCTAGACAAATATTGTAAAATAACATAAGTATATATTAGCCTAGCCACAACAGAAAACTATTTGAAGGATTTTAGCAATTTATCATGTAGAAAGAACATAGAGAAGCCAAATTCTACTATTGGTTGTGACTGCTTTAGAATTTTGGCTATTCCATTACTAAGTGGGTGACAAAATGTAGTCATTTAATTTCTTATTTCTGTCTTTTGTTAGGTGAACAAATATATTAGTTGTGCCTTCTCATAAAATGCAGTTGTAAAAATTTAGAGGTATAATAAATAGCTTAATAAGTACCTTGCACACATTAATATTATTGTTACCTTTTATTATTGATAAGAACATATCAATCATATAGACAAATATGTAATATAAGTTAAAAATCCCTTAAATATCTACTTAAAGGGGTCAACTTACTTTTCTTTGATAATATTTTATTAGCAGCTTACTTATTTTGAGTAGTAAACTTTTGTCTTTTTAAATTTCCCCAAACCACTTCTCCTAAAATAGTTTTTTAAAAATTTTACTAGAATTCAACATGCTTGTGAATTTACACTCATCTGTATAATTCATATCCATAAATGTTATCTCTTTTGGATTTTAATTCCATTTGAAATAATTACTTTGGTTTTTCCAATCCCCAAGCATGATTTATTTTTCCATTTGCTTACAGTCTCTAAGATTTCCTTTCTTGGAAATTACTTGAAATTACTTGGAATTTCTATGAGATTTCCTCAAAGTAATTCCTGTAAAGGTCTGTAACCACCTTGGTTAAATATATCCTCAAGTATTTTATTTTCTTTGTTGCTACCATAAAAGGTATTGAATCTTTTTATTTGATTCTCAGCTTGACTGTTGTTAGCATATATGAATACTACTGATCTGTATACATTATTCTGTTTGAGAAGACTAAGAATGGGGCTCCGGTCAGTTCTGGCTTCTAAGATCTAGTTGAGAAGTATTAGCTTAGTTTGATGGATTTTTATTTGCAAGTTACCTTATGATTTTGCCTTACAGTTTGTAGGAGTTCCTCTTTTGTGTTAACTTTGGCCAGTATGATGACTATATGTTGTGGTGATTGCCTCTTGATGATGAATCTCCAGGAGCCTATTGCCCTTTTAGCAACTGGATTTCCAGATTTGTGGTGAGACTTTGGAAATTTTCCTCCTGTCTTCCCTCAAATAGGTTTTCTACCTTTTGCATATTTTCTCCTTTGATCCTCAGTGATGCCTATGATAAATATATTAGGACTTTATATATAATACCATATTTCTTTCTAGGTTTTGTTTATTCCCCTTATTTTTCTTTCTTTTTGGCTTGTTTAATTCAAAGATATTATCAGGTGCAAGTGATTCTGCAATTTCAGGTTCCCAGGTAGTTGACCCTATGGGCACATGACACCACACCCAGCTAATAATTTCTATTTTTCTATTTTTAGGGACTGGGTCCTGAAATACTACCCAGGCTGGGCTCAAACCTGGCCTTAAGCAATGCTCCTTCTTTGGCCTCCTAAAATGTTGGGATTACAGGAATGAGCCACCATGTGCATCCTAGAGTCAGATTTAGACTGAAGGTTTACCAGTCAGAATCTCAGCCATTCTAATTAATATATAAACCCAGGGCCTTGGAGCAATTGATTCACTGAATTGATAAAGCTGATTTTGACATAGGCAAAAGTTAACTCAGAGTTTGACTTTATGACTATTTTTTGCATCTATGAAAAAACCTGAGAGGTTTGCATTTTAGATGCATCAAATTGGTTTGCTCACTCAATATAAAATAGAGACAGAATAAACATGTCAAAAGCTACACTGAGCTGGAGAGAGCTGATGTGACAGGTGTCAAAGCTGTGATTAAGACAACAAGCCGAAATGAAAGCAATAGTGAAGCCTTTAATCACTTACAGCAAGGGGCTAACTAGAGAAACCACTAGCTCCCCCCAAAGTTCTATTCTTACCCTTGGAAAGGTGCCAGGTGAAGGTCAACTGTATCACAACTGATGGGAGGTGCACCGGCTCACTGTTGAGGGGGTGCTGAACAAAAGATTCCCCATATGTTATGGACCCAAAATGGGGGGGGGGGGAGGAGGGAAGGATAAAGTGAAAGGACTAGAAGTAGAAAAGTAGTAAGTACTGAGTCAGAGTGGAGAAAGGTATCTTTAAGTTCCCTCCTTCCTCTCTATAAGGAGGTCCCAGTAGAAACGCCTGGGGAAGCCATCAAAGAGGCCTGCAGCTGTTGCCACTGGGCTAGAAATCTACTGTGCAAGAGTATGGCCAGCAGGGGGAGCTCTGTCCTAGAAAGCAACTCCTTTCCGAGAGTGCAATGCGCTGTGCACATTTATCATGGGGAGGGGCAGTTTTATCCGTGGTCCTACCAGGTAAAACGTGTAATTGCCCATAGTCAGACTTAAATGGATTTTGCCCAGAGTTGGACTCCTCAATTTGGCTATCACTTTGAGAAAAATAACCTACAACTATGCTTAAATTGTTCTTTCTACTATAGGGAATGTGTTCTTCACTCAAGACTACATGTGGCCAATGAAGAATGCCAACTAAAATACTTTACTAAATCAACTAAAATTCATTTACTTAGGTTGAAAGACTGAAAATGCACATGAAATTTTACTAGAGTAATGGGAGAACTACCTGGTCCTTCAGTGAAAATGTGCTTTAAAACTTTACATGGAACCATAATCAAAATGCACAGTTCTATAAAATGCACACGTGTAATTGCCCACAGTCAAATGCAAACACTGTAACTGCACACATGTCAGACTCTGTCTCAGGAAACCTTTCATTTTCATTTCGGATAACCTCTTGATGACAACAGCTTGTCAATTTTGTTTAAGACACTTAAAATGGCTTTAAATGAATGCTTTTGTAATAAAGTGGACTGTTCAATTACCATCTGAGTCACACCCTATGACAATTATGTAAATATGGAACAAAATCATTTAAAGGTCATGATTTTAGGTTCAACAAATGCTTATCACAATGCCATTACATATTCAGTAATATGCACAAAACTTAACAAAGATTTATAAAACTTAACAAAGATTTATTTCAGCTCAAGGAAAGAGCCTATTCGTATTGTTCACTAGCATGAAGTAAACCCACATTTGGATAAAATTCTGTTCAGATATTTGGTGCAATAGCTTCTATGTGCAGTTTCTCAATCTTTCCTAGTCTGTGTCTGTGGAAAGTTCTGTGGGTATTGATCATGGGTCTCCCAGAAATCCTGACGTTACCTGTTAACCATCACTCCTGGGGTTTACTTTTAGAATGTACTTCTTCTTTATATGGTTGAAAATGTGATGGCTTTGCTATTTATGAAGAAATAATATAGAAGTTTTCAAGTTTGACTCTAATCAAACTTGTGTTTTGAAGACTTTAAGAATGCTTCATCTAGAAGCCACATGCCATAAAATCATTACTGAAATGGCTATGCAATATATTATAATACAGACTCTTCTAACCACAGAGGCATATTAATTTAATTTATTGATACTTTATTAGAGATATCAGTAGCGGGAGGGTTTAAATTTGCTTGGTCTATTTTCAGACTGTGGCTAAATCTGTGTGTGAGGGGGGTGTATGTGTATGTATGTGGATCACCACAAAACTTTTGGGCCAACCCGTGTTACAGTCTATTATTTCACTTCCAAGAAATCCAGTTGACAGCATCTTTTCAGATTCACCCATATTAGCTTCAACTTACTGGTCTTAGCAGCATTGCTGGGAGAGATTTGTGTGGTTTTATCTGCATGTATTTTACATTTATTGAATTTTGTATATCTCAAAACTTTCATAATTAACCACATAACAAACTATTGGAATAACTCCAGGAAATGAGGGTAATTTACATGTATGCAGGAGGAAAATAAAATATTTTACTGACATCTCATCAGTTAATCCAGTTTCATATTACTTTCTTTATTCCATTCATTCCTGAATTATGAATTAATTATCCAAAGGTGGGTTTAGGTAGCTATTCTGAAAACTGAAACCCCGCTCTTCCCTCACGGCCTTCCTTACTCAAAGGTTTCTATTTTATTATTGGACCCTATGGTTTGAATGTCCTCTCCAAGACTCATGTGGAAATTTAATCTTCATTGTAATGGCATTAAGACGAGGGATTCTAAAGAGATGATTAGATGATAAGGACTCTGTCCTCTTGAATTAAATAATGTTCTTATCATAGGAGTTGGTTAATTGTCCCTATAGTCCATTCTTTCTTTTCTTTTATTTTCCCAGACAGATATAAGTGACCATACAATTAGGTTACAATGTTTGCATTTGTGAGATAAAGTCAAGAGTTGTAATTGAGTCCTTCATCAGGAAGTACCATATACCCCTACACTGTAACTATTAGGCATGAACTTACTGAACTCCATCCACCATCCAACCTTCTTGAATTCAACTGTGGTTTTCTCTAGTGTAGGTCTGTATTTGTTAATCTACTAGTTTCAACTTAGTATTAAGTGCGTGGGATGCTTGATTTTCCATCCTTGAGGTACTTTACTAAGAAGAATGTTCTCCAAATCCAACAAGTTAATATGAAAGATGCAAAGTCTCCATCTTTTTATGGCTGCATAGTATTCTATGATATACCTATACCAAATTTATTAATCCATTCATGGGTTGATGGGCACTTGAGTTCCCATCTTTTGCTGTTGTTGTTGTTGTTGTTTTAACAAGTGAACAGTTTATTAAGAATTTCAGTTTTTTTAATGTTTATGTTTTATTAAATCATAGCTGTGTACATTAGTGCACTCTATCTCAGTGTGCAGGCTTCATATACAATCTGAAACATTTTCATCCAACTGTTCGATATAAACTTCATGGGATTTGCTTGTTTATTATGTGAAAACATATGTGTTCTGCATTTAGTAGGCTTCACCTGCCTCTTCTAAGATGCACCATAAGTGTGATCCCACCATTTACCCTCTCTCCACCCACCCTCACCCTTCCCTACCCTCCCTTTCCCTTTTCTCCATCTTCTTGTGCTATAATTGGGTTATAGCTTTCATATGAAAGCTATAAATTAGCTTCATAGTAGGGCTATATACATTGGCTACTTTTTCTTCCATTCTTGAGATACTTTGCTAAGAAGAATGTGTTCCAGCTCCATCCATGTAAATATGTAAGAGATAAAGTCACCATCTTTCTTTAAGGCTGCATAATATTCCATAGTATACATGTACCACAGTTCTTTAATCCATTCATGGATCGATAGGCACTTGGACTTCTTCCAATTGTGAATTGAGCTGCTGTAAACATTTGACTGCAAATGTCCTTATGATAAAATGATTTTCTTTCTCTTCTGGGTAGATACACTATTAATGGGATTGTGTGATCAAATGGAAGGTCTTTGAGGATTCACCATATTTCTTTCCAAAAAAGCTGTTTTAGTTTGCAATCCCACCAACAGTGCCTGAGTGTTCCCTTCTCTCTGCACCTATGCCAGCATCCTCAACTTTGGAACCTTATGATACATACTGTTCACCAGGGTTAGGTGATATCTAAAGGTGGTCTTGGTTTGCATGTCTCTGATCATTAGAGATGATGAGCACAGTTTTGCATTGTTGATAAAAGGATGAGTTTGGCCTGATTTCCTTCCTCTGTCTCATGTGCTCTCTTGCTTTTCTGCCTTCTGGCCAGGGTTGATGCTGAGTAAAGGCCCTAACCATATGCTAGCACCCTGATCTTGGACTTTCCCACCTGCAAATTAGTGAGTTAAATCAACATCTACTCTTTGTAAATAGCTGAGACCCAGTCTCTGGTTTTCAGAGACTAAGACATTGAATTAACTTTAAGTATTTTATGTAGCCAACCAATTTGTTCCACCCTTTACTATGTACTGTCTACAGTCAAAATTTAAATTGCCTCAATGATCCTCCCCTATATATACCTTTTACCTAATCCTTAATTGTCGGCAGGGTCTCATATCAAATAAAACAGAATGACTAATACATGTTTTCACTGCTGCTTTGCTGATTTTTAAAATAGTACTCTTTTGTAATACTCTGGTAAATTGAGCCTTCAATGTCACCTGTCACAAATAATCAAATTTTTCCCAATTCTACGAGGTCTAATTCTCTAACTAACGTAAAGCAAGATAAAGTGTTGAAATATAGTATGTAAATCTAGTCACTATTTCCCCTAAGTGTTTCCTATACCTGTTTTCTACATTCCCTGATCTGGATATATTTCAAGAAAAGCAGCTGAAACAGAGCTCCCTCTCAGTTGTTCCTCTTGCTTCATTTGTTGAGAAAAAATTATGTACAACATTATAATATATATTACATATTACGTGGACATATAGGTGAATATTATGTGTATGTATTACATATGTATAAATATGTGTATGTCAATGCTGATTTCCCTTCATGGTCAAAAATTTTGAAATGAGAACAATGTAGAACATAGAATCTGATTTCAGGGCCAAAATTAATAAATAACAGACAGTTGCTTCCTTTCACAGTATTGATAAGAAATGGAGTTCCTAATAAAGCAGAGTTATACGTGAATTTTTTTCTCCTACTCTCAAAATCTATCCATTAAAAGAAAATCTACATTACCAAAATAGTAAAACCTCATTAAAATTCCAAAATAGTTTTCTGAAAGTGTCTATCTTGACCTTCTATATATTTCCTAAGAAAATTAAAAAGATAACTCTATCCTCAGGCATGCATTAAGTGATACATTTCTTAAATACATTTTCTCTTACTTGAATTTTAAAAAGGGATGAATACATCTCATAGTAAACACTGAAATCAAAATTAATTACCTTTGTAATAATCACATTTTCTCTTCTTTTAAATCTAGAAACTGTCATTCCTTTGCTCTTATTTTACAGCACTGTTAGGTTTCATAATTTTTTTACTCTGTCATTGAAAAAATGGAAAAAGGTATTTTTAATTTATTTAAGCTCCCAATTTCCAGCTTTCTCCACAAAAACTTGTAAGTTGATTTAGATAAAAACTGCTGTCATTAAATGTTTCTCTATTGACTAAACTAGAATAGGGAAAAACTGTTAAAGAAAATCACACATAATTTTAGTCATTTTCTAAAGCATGCAACAAATAATGTAGCACGCTAAATCTGAACCTAAAGTGGAAAAAGTACCTCAAGTACATCTCAGCAAGATATTTAAAGTTAGTAGCTTATGCATTCAATATTCTTCTATTTAATACACACAGAGATATACACACATCGGATACACACATCTGATATGTTATGTGTATATATAGATATTTATGCACATATAATAATTTACAATTATTTAAACAACAGTTCAGGATCAGGAAGAGTATAAAAAGAATCCATATATTACATTTAATGTTTTTGTACCTGACTTTTAAAATGAGACATAAAATGTTAGAGAAATTTTCATTGTAAAATTACTTTCTTGCTAATCAAACTAATTCAATATGTTTGAACCTTTCATAACATAACCATTACAGTGATTCTTGAACACGTGGATGTCTGATAGGTATTGCGTTTGACTACATCATGGGACTGGTTTCCAGAATCCACAGAAGACAATGATGTCATGTCCCTTAGTGATAAAATGTTACTATTGACGATTACTCATTATGATTTTGTCAACTGGTAGGACAACAAATGGTATGTTTTACTCTTAAGAAAATGAAGCCCCCACAATAAAGAGTAGTTTTCTAGAGAATATATTGTGGTGCTCTTTTTTATTATAAAAAATGTTGATTAATATAGTGACACCCTGTAGAAAAAAAAGTCTGTTATAATGCTTGGAATATCTTATAACAGAAGAAGAATCATTACACTCAGAGTTTCCCAGTGAAATATTGTAACTGAAATTTCATCTTACATCTTTGAAAACTAGAATCTGTCTTTAGGATGTGATTAGCAGGAGCAAAGCAAGTAAAAGGATGTGTCCTGACAGTGGCTGCTTTGCCTGTGTGCACATGTCTGTGACAGCGGCAGAGCTAAAGAGAGACAAAAGACATGCAAGATTTGTATGAAAGAGAATGCTTTTAAACACTTTCTCCTGTGTTTATTGCTGAGTGACCTTAATCTTTCTTTGTTATGAAAATAACAGAAGATAGCAGATAATTTAGTAGGTCACACAGCCCCTCCCAGGAGTCCCGAAAGCACCACCAGCTGAGGCAGCAGAGTAAAAGAGTGAAATGTTGTGAGGTAATTGGAGAACTTTTCTCCTCCCATTTGCTTGTTGGAATGGTGCCAGGTCTGGCTTTGGAGAACTTATCTACAAACAGAGATTGATTTTAAAGATGTCTATTTTTTATTTTAAATTTTTAAGCAGCAATTTTTTTTTATTTCTTTTTCCCCTCCCCACAGATCCCATTTATTACCACAATTCCAACAGGTTGAACAAAGCTTAAATACCTTCTTCTGCCTTGTTTCTATTTTATTTTTTACATCAGGATTAACGTTTTTTGCACACTTTGCAACTTTATTCAAAAATGTAAATTTTCTTTGTCAAAAATAAAGTCTTTGTTTAAAAAGAAAAGTTATTATGGCATATTTTGTGAAGCATGGTTACAGCACTACAAGACTTGATTAAGAAGAAAAGAGGGGAAAAAAGAACATTAATACCCAGACTTTTAAAAAAAGGAATATGGTCTTAGGAGTTCATTTAGACACCACAGGAACTTTTCACTTCTCTCATGTCAGCTGTACCAGTCAGGGATTAAGTAAAACTAAAAGTTGTACAGGCCTTTATTGTTTATTGCAAATTTAAAACGTTAATAAAGTATAATTATCACCAGCAGAGTATTTTTAACTGTCACTATTGTGTACAAATAAATCTTGATATCTAGAAGCACGTGAAATTTACAACTTTCCACCCTGCCAATTTTTGTAAAAGGTTTGTTCTGAACCTTTTAAACACAAATATTTGGCTGGCACCTGGCTCATGCCTGCCATCCTAAGACTCTAGGAGACGCAGGAGGGTGAATTGGTTAAGCTCAGGCATTCAAGACCAGCATGAGCAAGAGCAAGACACCATCTCTTGAGGTTGCTGTGAGCTATGGTGCCATGGAACCCTCCCCAAGTGACAGAGAGAGACTGTTTCCAAAAATGAATAAGTAAACAAACAAATACAAATTTGAGACTCAACCAGGCTATGGTAAGTGGAATGGTTACTGTTTATAGGTTTTTTTATTATTATTTCAGATTAATAAAAGGGTACATATGACTTGATTACATTGTTTGCATTTGTTAGGTAGAATTCAAGTTGCCGTTGAGCCCTTCAATGCAGCAGAAGGCGTGCCGTATACCCCGACGTGGTACCTAGTTAGGGAAGAGCTCACCAAACCACCTCCCTCCCTGCATTCTTGAATTTAATGGTACTTTTCTCCCATGTGATCATGAGGCGTTCATCTTCTAAGTATTGTGTACATTGGATGCTTGATTTTTCATTTTTGTGATATTTTACTTAGGAGCAAGTTCTCCAAATTCTTCCAGATAAATACAAAAGATGTAAAGTCTCCATCCTTCTTTATGGCTGAATAGTACTCCTTGGTGTATGTACACCACAGTTTATTTATCCATTTATAGGTTGATGGGCATGTCCATGTCTTGGAGATTTTGAATTGAGCTGAGAAGATATCTGCATGTTAGAAATCCGACAAAGAGCCAATAACAATTGGCAATAAAAGTTAACTCAAAATGAATCATAGATTTAAGTGTCAGATCTAAAACCATAAAACTCTCAGAAGGAAATAAAATACAGCAGCATATCTTCACGACTTTGAGGTAGGCAACGTCTTCTAAGATAAAATAACAAAAACAAAAGTAACAAAAGTAAAAAAAAATACACATACATACACACATACACATAGGACTTTATCAAAGGTATACCTGTTTATTATTATAAGGATAAAATCAGGAAAGTGAGGGTACAACCCACAGTAAGGGAAGAAATCTTTAAAAATGTCTCAGAAGGGGCTTGTACCTGGAATGTGTATATATGCACATATAAGTATATATGTACTACACATGCACATATATATGCATAGAACTTCAACAATAAAAGAATAAAAAGATAAATATACAACTTTTAAATGGGCAACAGATATTACTGGATATTTCTGCAATTGATGAACAAGTACATGAAAAAATGTTCAATGTGTTTACACATCAAAGAAATGCAAATCAAACCACAGTAAGATACCACTTCTTACCCACAGGGATGGTTCTAACTAATAAGACAGCTATAAATATGAAGACTGACAATTAAGTTCATGAACTTGTCCTAGAAAAGGTGCGGTATACCTAATTACTGAATTTCACTATGGTCACCCTGGAAGTACTCCCTATAGGAAGCTATGCACCAAGGCCAGCCCCTAGTGCACCCTTCAAAGCAATTTTATAACTCTTTTTCTGCAATTTTGTAACTCTTTTTTCTGTTAATGTTTTGGTGATGTCCTGAATGTCATCAAAATGTCTTCCTTTCAGTATTTCCTTTATCTTCAGTTAAAGAAAAGAGTGGCATTCTATTCACCAGTGAAAAGAAATGAAGTGCTGATCAAGGCACAGCAAGGAACTTGAAACATTATCTAAAGTGAATCAAGCTGGTCACCAAAGACCACTTTTTGTATGGTTTTTACATGTGAAATGTCCAAAATAGGCAAATACAAAAAAAATAGAAAGCATACTAGTGATTTCCTCTTTTTAAAAGCTAGGGAAAATGTAGAATGATTACAGTATTTGTAGGGTCTCTTTAAAAGGGAAGAAAAAATTTTAAAATTGATTGTATGGTGGTTGTACACATATGTGCAGATAAAAAAACCCAATTAACTATATGTTTTGAATGAATGAATTCTGTCATGCAAATTATATATCAATAAAGGTATTGTTTACAAAAGGTAATAAATACTCAGAACTCCAAAAACAATATAGAAGGCAAGTTAAATTTTTGATAAAGGAAAAATATTTTTATGTTAATAAATGTGATAACTTGCCTTGTTATTTTGATATCTATGACCAGTACAGAAGGAGAAGTCAAAGATGTGTAAAGAACGGCATATTTCTAAAGAGAACTACAAACATTTTTTTCTTTTCTTTCTTTCTTTTTTTTTTTTTTGAGAGGGAATCTCACTATGTCCTCCTCAGTGGAGTGCCATGATGTCACAGCTCACAGCAACTTCAAACTCTTGGGCTTATGCAATTCTCTTGCCTCAGCCTTCCAAGTAGCTGGAACTACAGGTGCCCACCACAATGCCTGGCTATTTTTTTGTTGCAGTTCTTTAGCTGGTCCAGGCTGGGTTCAAACCTGCCACCATTGGTGTATGTGGCTGGTGCCATAACCACTGTGCTACAGTTGCCAAGCCAAGAGCTGTAAACTTTTAAAGACAGATAAGTGATTAGAACTTCTTAATAGGCAGACCACGTCACAACTATCTTCAACATTTCTCTACTCCCTGTTCCCAACAGTCATGGAAATTATTGTAGCTATTATTCATCTTCTTGAGGGGAAGGTTTTTCTTTTGTTTGTTTGTTTCCTTCTAATTCCTTTGTGGAAAGTCAAGTTATTTCTCTATACAATGTTTCATGAGGGAGCATTCCAAAATATTCAGTTATGGGGACTGGAAGTCACTGAAAGAGGATTTAGGGTCTCTTTCTTATAGATGGCCACTGCCTACATGACTTATTTCTTATTTCCCCATTTCTTTCTTTGAAGAAAAAACAAATTGACAAAACAAGAATCCATGAGTTTCCTGTATGCTGAGTAGACTATTTGGGAGTTAGCCAGGCTCCATCTCTTTTTTAAATATTTTATACAAAGAAAGCTGCCTTTCAAAGGTGGAAAATGGCCTATACTTCTCAGGCAAGAGTTTAGCAGAGAGCATTCAAGAGTTCAACATGTAGCAAATCTCCATCCTGGAAATCCTCTGACAATGCTGTCCTTTGGCCCAACTTGGAGTCAGCATTTGGATGCCAACTTCACACATGTCAAAAGCACTCAATCTTAGCCAGAAGAAACCACTAGAGGACAGAGTAGCACCCTTAAAATAGTGTGTGTGGGGGTGTTCTGCTTTTTCATAATTTCCCAAACCTATTCCCAATTGGGGAAACATCACATTGTAAAGACAAGGTAGGTTAAAAAAAGAAAAAGAATAAGTTTGGGGCAGCACCTGTGGCTCAAAGGACTAGGGCGCTGGGAGGAGGTGGTGGGTTAAAACTCCGCCCCAGCCAAAAACTGCAAAAAAAAAAAAAAAAAGAATAAGTCTGGCCCCAGTACTACTCAAGTTAGAGGAAAGAATGAGAGGTAAGTTTTTATGTAGGCAAATTAAAATTTAATTGTACTGAATTGATTACATTTAGAGTATGAGAGTCTGCCTAGGATATGCCTGTGGAAGAGAAAAGAGAGATTCAGAGACAATGATTTAAAATAGTGAGAAGGCAGAAACTACAGTATTAATTTTGAAATAGTATGTGTAAAGAGAAACAAAGTAAAATTACAGGGAATACGCTGAGATTTGGAAAAGACTGGTTAAAGAAATGTACATCAGATTTTCTGAGATAACTCTGGCATTTCAGCATTGTCTTCTTTTGCCTAAACGAATGAAGATACACAGGAGTGAGAGGGTGGCTAAGAGGAATGCAACCTGTTTATAATACTCGAGTAGGAATTAAAGAGTGATTAATAAAACAATCTGTGTGGTCCTAATTATATTTATAATGCATACATTTTAACAGAGGTCATAATATTCAGGTGACTATCTCCATGGTCTCCTGCAAACAAAGAGAAGATGTTTGTCAGTGTTCACTCGCCCCTTTATTACCAAACTTTTCTTATGAGCCAATAATGTTCCAGAGACTCTGCTAGACTTTAGGTGTGAAATGGAAAATTCTTCAAGTTTTATCCCCTCAGGAAGCCTATGATGTAATAAAGAGATTATATAAATAAGTAAACAAGCACATTAAATATTAATAAATTCTGCTGAATACTGTGAAGATAGTGATGCTGAAAGCAAAAAGCAAAGCAAAAGCATTAAACAAGTATATGGGTGGATTGGTCTAATTTTTTTCTGACGTTGTTTAAAAAAAGAGATAAGGTTTAAGCTGAGATTGAAGACTGGTGATGAGTCACTATCTGAATTGTGAAATCAGGGATAGCAACATTTGTTAAGTATTTGAGGTACTTTTCAGAGCTTATTACAAATGCTAGGAACTAAAATAAGTAAGTAAAAATGTGTGTAGCTTGGATGAGTTGGTGCAAGTTCTCAGAGGATATGTACAGCGTGTACAAAGTTAGGAGCAAGAGTAACTAGTACAGTCTTAGGTAATCAGGTAAGTGATTGCATTTAACCTTTACCATGACTTTGGTTACAGCCTGGCAAACCCAGGACTCGGGGATGGAGCTGACCACTGCCTTATTCTAGATACAACAGCATTTCCATGGCAGTCGGGAGGCAGTCAGAGATGAGAGAGATTCTAAAAACCATGAATGGATTATTCAGCTTTCTTATCTTGGTAGAGAAAGATTACACAAAGAGAAATGAAACCAAAACAACACAAGAAAACTAATACAAAATTGCGGAATTAATTAAATCACATTACTATTTGCTGGGAGAATGGGAACTGAAGACCCTGCTCTTGGCAAAGGAAAGCACCCCAGAAAAAGAGGAAAACTAAAAAGTAAGCTGAGTGAGGTGGAACAAAGAAAGGTCAGCTAGTTTACATTTAAACTAGCCATTGCTAGCAAGCTTCTTGCCTTTTCGGAAATTCTAGCCCGGTGGGGATACAGCTTACAAACACCCTGCTGGGTCTGTGAATATTCTAGGAGAATAATGATCAGAGTAGAGGGTATGACAAGTCCTAAGAACAGATACATCTTCTAGGGCATTTCCAGCCCATTAAACCGGCAAAAACAGATACCCATTGTGGAGATTTGCATTTGCCTGGGAGTAGCTGGAGCTCTGAGATATGGGCAGAAGAGTTTATATCCCTTATTGCAGAGGAAAATCCTCTGTGGTGGTGATGGAAGGAAAATCCCTCCCTCCCACTGACCCCTCAGAGGAGATTAACGCTGGTGGCATTTTACTCCATGGAGAACTAGGTGAGCTTAACACCTCCCTAGAAATCTGTGTGTGATTTCAAGCAGGAGGCTCTCCCAATACAATGCTCAGATTTCAGATTCCTGAAGACCACCCTTAAGGTTACTAATAATAAAAGCTGATATGATCAATCTGAGAAACCACTGATGCCTTTGTTCCCTCCCTCATCTTACCCTCTGGGCAAATAGACTTCAATAAAATCAGAGTGGAGCAAACACTCTGGGCAATTGCCAGAACCAGATGGGCAATGGACCCCCGAGCTCTCACTTTTAATTCTACTTTATGTCTCTTGTCTTTCTTTACTGTCACTTCTAACTCTATATTTCTTCAGTCGAACACCGCTAGCTTCCACAGGTCTCAGGCGACACTGGTCTTGGGGTGGGACCCTGACACTATTGAAAGTAATGGACAATTTTAGTAGAAGTGTATGAATGAAAAGAATAATAGAAAAATGCTTTGGTCATATGCTTAAGTTCTGGGTGTTTCAAAAGTAAACAGAGGGTAGTGACAATGCCTGTAGCAGGAAATCTAGTTTGGTGCTGAAGTCAACCAAACCAAAAAACAGAAATAATAAAAATAAAGATTAATGGCGTTCATGAAGGATGAGGAAGTGCTTCAGTCTTTCTTTCCTCCAACTTATAACTTTATCCACTTTATATACTATTTTCTTCACTTATTAGAAAGCAAAATACAGTGGTTTTCTGAAAAATATTTGGAATGATAAAGATTGATAGTTTATATGTGATTTTAGGTTTTCTATTTTTTAGCTTCATAAAATATTTCTGTAATAATTGATAAAGTTTTATATATCAAATTTAAAATAACTAAAATTATGAACAATTTTAAATAATTAAAGCGAATATAACATTACTGACATTTTATGATGAAATTTCACTGATCTATAAGTTTCTTCAAAGATATTCTCAAAAAAAGTTATATATGTTCACAGACTAGTTATAAAAAAAACTATCTTAAGTTATTTGACAATCTTTTATTTGCTAAGCAAGAAATGCTAAAGCTGTCACTGCCATCTTTGCTTCCTAAGGGGTCTGATCTTGCTAAAACAAGGTTTGCTGTTAGATTACTCTGTGGTTCCTGCTTATTTCTAAGAAAATCTAATTATGAGGTCTAAGTTACATGTCATCATTGCCTTTTTTTGTTTTTGCAAAAGAAGCTTGGAAAGTGAGTATCTGTCAGTTTCATCTTCATTAGTAGGAAGCTAGATGTGTGTTTCACTGAGATTCGTAGTATGGTCATGTCCCCAAATACAGAAAAGAGATTCAGATGCTGTGCAATAAGATAGTCATAAAAAAACGCATCACTTTGCCGTTATTCAGACATTAATCTTTATTCAATTAATTTAAGACATGTTTATCTTACCATCCACAAATTTACTATATCCTTTGATGATAACCTGCACAATGAGTCTATCCACCATATAATCAAAAAGGTACCTAGGTCACCTAGGAGAAGGCAACTCGATTGCTCCTCCATCAGGATCTAAAAATCTTTAGATTTTTAATGTTCTCTTTTAAATATTCTATTACCTGTGTATTAAATTGTAAGGTTGCCATCCAATATCATTTCATGTGAAATTGTGGGAAGAGTCGAGGAGATGAGCATATTTTAAATAAAATGCCCAATACAAAATTGTGGAGAGAAATCTTGTCCGAAAGCTGTATTGGGTGAATGTGGTTCTCCTCCTCCACAATTTTTGTTCTTTACATGCTGTTTGCACTTAAGTTATCAGACCTATTCACTTCAATACATAGCTCAGCTTATATCCAAAGATTCTAATTACTCGAAACTCCATTTTATATAGAATTTCATCCATTTCTGCTGCCTTTGATTAATAAACAATAGTGTATTGGAGGAATTCCAGAGAATCGTTTTGATGAGGTAAATTAAGAAGTCACAAAGTTTGTAAATTCAGAAAGGAAATCTTCATTTTTTTTTTCTTTTTTTGGCCAGGGCTGGATTTGAACCCACCACCCCTGGCATATCTGGCCGGTGCCCTACTCCTCAAGCCATAGGTGCCACCCAGAAAGCTTCATTTCTTAAGGAGGATTGCAATCCGTAGCCTGGAAAGGCTTAGCCTTAGAAACCAAAAGTGAGAACTTCAAAGTCAGGGATAGGCAGGACAGGGATTTATTGGAAGTGAGTTGAACAAACACACATGTTTAACAGGTTATGAGAGGAACTAAACATCACAATTACATATTTTTGCTCACTTATTCAGAGTTTAAATAGGAACCTGTGGTTTTAGGGATAATTTATCAGGCCACTAAATAGCAAATTTGGGGGGACTGCACTCAGTGTTCTAACTATAATTCAGTTAACATTTACAGACAGTTGAAACAGTCAATGTGAACAAATAATAATTCCTTAAGGGTAAATTGGCATCAAGGCACATTACATTGCCTTCTTTCTTTTTTTTTTTTTTTTTTAGTTTTTGGCCGGGGCCGGGTTTGAACCCACCACCTCTGGTATATGGGGCTAGCGCCCTTCTCCTTGAGCCACAGGCACCATTACCTTATTTCCTGTGTATTTGTGCATTGTACAAAACCCACAAAATGTCTCATAACTTTTTATTTAATTAAATATCTCTGTATCCAAGTGAACATGGTTGATGGTGTTTCATGAAGTAACACTATTTATAACATAATAGCTTAAACATTTTTGTCTTTCAAGAATCTCACTGTTAAAAATGATTTTCCATTTTGGTAACAAACATCTTCCAAATTGCCATTGCTCAATTTCTCCCTCTCTCCAAAGGCTTCTGGAATGTCAGTTTGTAGCATACCTGTCCCCTAAGTGCTTCCAAGACTTGCATTAGGCAACATACAGACTCCAAATTATTTGCATTACAGGTGGTAAGTTTCTGTGCTCGCCCAACTCTCCTGTGAGTTCTTCCTGTTCCCCTCTCCATTGACTGTTTGTTACACATTTCACATCTCCATTCTCATAAATCTCTATAGCGTCGTGCTCAGAAATCAAGCAAAAATGCTACTTCAAGGACTAACCATTACATAGGAATACTGCTACTTCTGTTCTTGCCCCAGGGATGCACACAGAAAAAGTAAAATGCTTCATAAAATGTACTCCGTCTCTGACCTTAAATTACTGAATTTCGCTTCTTGACAAGCGTATGGACCTTAGAATTAGAAGTGAGTAGGAAGTAAAATAATTCTGACCTTAACACAAAAAATAGAATAAAGGGAAGACAGAATCCAATCTGTAACTAAGAAACAATAATCACAACCATTCATGGGCCAACATGTCTGGGGCTACAGCTAGTTAAGGAACTAGAGGAGGGGATAAGCTTGCGGATGAAGACAGTAGAGGAAGGTGAACCCAGGGAAAAATAAAGAAAAGGAGTAGAAAAGTTACTCTCCTGATTAACATGCATTAAGTTATAGGAATGTGCATTTGAATGTTAACAGATGATTTTTTATTCTGACTAGCGCTTGAAAAACAATGATATGAAAGAATATTCAATTCCAAGTCTTTAGACTGTCTCTATCAAACAAATTGTCTCAGTTGTGCATCTGTCATGGACTGGAAAGCAACCAATTTATTGTCAAATGATCAGGTGTGTGCCTCAGGTGTGGGTATTTCATGTAAATGGGTCAAGATAAATACTACTAATTCAGAACCTGGACGTTAATATTAACATTCTAGATCCTAAAAACTATTTTTTCTAGCAGAGATAAGTAGTATTTCCATATGCTGTTAAATTTAGGAGTGACATGTTTTAATATTTACTCCAAAAGTACAAGATGCAAGGTGCTTTATTAGGCATACAGCAATAATTGGCTGAGTTCAATTAGAAATAACAACAAAATACAATAGAAATTTAGATTAACATTATTCCAAAGATAATGATGAAGTTACTCTTAATGATAAAATATTAGTAATACACAAAACATAAAAAATGTATTTCTTAGGGCATGAGTATTTAAATTCAAAAGAGTGAACAGATATTTTGGGCCTTTATTTTACTTTCTTTCGAGCATTTCCTGAGTAAGGAAATAAGAATTATATGCCTTATACATAAAGTTATTATTTCTTTGAGGGAGTTTCTTTGATTAATGACTCACTTTAAAATCTTTTACTAATGAGATGTGAGTTCCATACAGATTTTACATTATTTTCTAAATACTTTCAATATGATTTTTAAAAATAATTTCAATGTGATTTTCCAAGCAAAATCTAAGTTAGAACTTAAAAAAATGAGGTTGTATTGTTAGTAAAAGTTAAAAATAGCATGTACTGACACATAGCAGTCCATACTCAGGCCCATTTGGTACCTAATGAACACCCATGAGGGGAGGGTGTCTGTCGCTGTAATTTTGTGAAAAACTACATATTTTACATATCATTGTACAAGTAACTAACAATACTTTAATCACATTCTCTGTATGTCTTCTCATTCTATTTCCTTCTGTTGTGTAGCTACACTTTCTCTGCTCGTTCTTCTTTTTTTTTTTTATAATTTTATTGAATCATAATTCTGTACATTGGTGCAATCATAGGGCATGATTCATATACATTCAGAAATGTTTTCATCGTACTGTTACAGATAGCCTTCATGGCATTTTCTTGATCACTATATA
>CAUYON010125119.1:0-10695 GCA_963573935.1 Arctocebus calabarensis
TAGTGATCAAGAAAATGCCATGAAGGCTATCTGTAACAGTACAATAAAAATATTTCTGAATGTATATGAAGCACATTATGCCCTATGATTGCACCAATGTACACAATTATGATTCAATAAAATTATAAAAAAAAAAAAGATGAAGAGAGCTGAAAAGACTATCACACCCACCCTAAAGAAGCTGACAAGGTAGAAATTAAACACTTTTCTTGAACCCAGGAAAGAACTGAGGTTGCCGGGCAAACACTACCCTGAAATCTGGGGAGAGACAGGCACTTGCAAAGAAGTGGCCAAACTCCATATAAGCCAGTAAGAAAACTCAGCTAAAAAAATTGTAATCAACTTCTGAAGGCAGGGTGTAACTGTGAAGTCCCTGGGAGCTGCAGACATATGTGTGTGTAGAGGGTCACATCCTCTTGCAGGATATTTCTGTAAGAACTCAATTAGGCACTCTCGGGGAAAACTGGGAAGAGGCCTACAACAACTTGCCCCATGACACTGGCTGGAGCAGATCAAAAGCCACTGCAGTAACTGCCAGACTCATCTTCTGTATCATCTCAAAGGAACAAAAGCTATATTATGTAAGGAGAAGGGAACAAAGTAGAGGAGGAGGCCCCTGGGGGATGGGTGGGAAGATGTGCTTGTCCCAGCATCCCCTCTGGAGAAGGAGCAGGGATACTTGTGAATGTCACAGCCCCAAGACTCAGGTTCCCAATGTCTGTCTAAATCATAGCTAAATAAGAACATCATAGAACACCTCCTTCCTCTCCTCCCCCCCTCCATCGCTCTGCCAAATGTCAAATAAAATGGAGAGTGGAAAAGAGCTGGGAGGGCTGCAGGAGATGGATTCTCTATTGTCCAAAGGCACCGTGGGGAGGCCCAAACTGAGCAGGAAGCAAACTTCACCTTTGTCTCTTCACCCTGTGGATCGTGGCCTTTGTTGTGCAGGAAGTTTTTTTTTTTTTTAATTTTGTATGGTCCCATTTATTTTTGTTTTTATTGCCTGTGCCTTTGAGGTTTTAACCATAAAATCTTTGCCTAGACCAATGTCCTGGAGTGTTTATGTTTTCTTCTAGCAATGTAATAGCTTTGGGGTTTATGTTTAACACATTTAATACACCTTGAGTTGATTTTTGTATATAGTGAGAGATAGGGGTCCATAAATATCCAGTTTTTCTAACATCATTTATTGAAGGGAGTATCTTTCCCCCCATATATATCTTTGGTGGTTTTTGTTGAAAATCAGCTGGCTGTAAATATGCGGATTTATTTCTAGCCTCTCTATTCTGTTTCATTGGCCTGTATGTGTGTTTTTATACCAATGCCATGCTGTTTGGGTTACTGTAGCTGTGGAGAATAGCTTGTGGCAGGTGTCCTGATCTTGTGGTCAGTCCCCCTGTTTGTGAGCATCTATGCCGGTGACTGATGGGAGAAGGGGGATCCTAACTCCCCAGGTAGTCGGGCCACGGTGGGCAGTTCTCAGGCTGCCCAGTGATGTGCGTGAACCCAGGATGTGGTGGGAGGGGCAGAGACATCTTCCGGTGTCCAGGTTGCGTGCTCGGGCACCAGCTGTGGCAGGCCTTCTAGGCCTGTGGTTCAGCCCCTTACGGTGTGCGTGTGTGCCTGTGGCAGTCAGCGGGGTGGGGGAGCACGCACAGTCCCGGCTGGGGTGGTCAGGCGGCAGGAGCAGCCTCAGCGCTGCTGATGGTCCTCAAGGTGCATGCGCGGAGGCATCGTCCGTGCTGCGGAAGGGCGGGGCTGCTGTCAGCGGCCCAGCCTCAGCAGGTGCCTATCAGGCTCTGCGGAGCACGTTTTGGCTCCTTTTCTCCTCGGTGTGCTGCACCATCTATTCTCCAGAGTGTATGACAGCGTGTGGGCTATCATGTCAAGGACCTGCCACCCCTCTGGGCCCAATTTGCACCACGTTTCTGCAGCGCTCTGGAGACTCAGGATGTCAGCGGGGCTCCATAGATGTAGAGGCGGAGGCTGTTGAGCCTCAGGTAGGATGCAGTTTGATGGGATCTGGGCTCTCAAAATGGCACTGTGATGCGGCTTCCCGGGTCTTGGGTGGTGTGTGTGACCCAACATAAGTTCTGTCTCTGGGGCCACTGCATGGACTCCAGGAAGCTTCCTATATGAGCCACAAGGCGGGCAAGTGTCTCCGTTTGCAGGAATCCTCAATGGGAAAGGGGAACTCCAGGGGGGTCTCTCATGGTTTCACTGCACTTGGGAACCTCTTCAAGCTCTTAGCCAATCCTGTCCAGACTGGCTGCCTTGCTTCCCTCTGGGCTCCGGTGCTTACTGTCATTTCTGAGATGACTTCCAGTGTTTTCTCTTATATGCTTTCTTCAAAGTGTGATTACATATTCACTCACTCTTTTGGTTCTTCTTTATGGAGGAGGGAAGTTTGGGGTTTCTCTAGTCAGTCACCTGGAACCCTCTGATATTTAAAGTCTTTAGTGGTAAAGGCAGACAACATGCTTTATCAGGCAGACACTTTGAGCAGAGATATGGAGACCATAAAAACAAAATCCTAGAGGGGCAAATCAGTAACAGACATGAAGAATAACTTCAATAGTTTCATCACTAGATTTGAATTTGATGTAGTTTAAGACACAGAGTATGAGCTTGAAAATGAGGATAGGTCAAAAGAAATTGACCAAAGGAAAACAAAGTAAAAAAAACCCAGAGTGATAAAAAACAGAATAGAACATCCAAGAACTGTAGGCCATATCAAATGACCTACAACATGTGCATAAATGGAATTCCTGGAGAACAAAGCAAGGAGGGTGCAGAAAAAATTTTTGAAGAAATAATGAGTAACGAATTTCCCCAAACCCATTATAAACATCATCTTCGAAACTTCTGAAAACTCTCAAAGACTGAGAGAAAATCTCGAAGCCAGCCAGGGGTGGAGCAGGGGGGTTGATATATTATGTAAAAGTAATGAGGATCAGAGTTGTCTCAAACTTCTCATTAGAAAGCATGTAAATAAGAAGACAATGGCGTGATGTCTCTAAAGTGCTGAAAGAAAAAAAAGACTTTACTAATATGCAGTGAGAATATATTGGCAATATTTAAAAGTGAAGCAGAAATAAAAATTTTCTTAGACATACAAACACGGAGCTGATTCATCACAGTGCCTTACTCTATAAGAAATGTTTAAAGTTCTATAACAGAGAATTAAATAAAGGTCATCATAAACTTGCATTTTTAACCAAGAACGAAAAACAAAAGCAAAATGGAATATTTTGTCTTATTTTTAATTGCTGTAAAAGTTAATTGACTACTTAAAAGCAAAAATAATAAGAAGTCGTTCATACTATTATAAAACATAGTATAAAATATAGAATAAGCATAAGCAACAATAATGGAATAATTCGAGGAATGAGAGTGTTAAATTGTGCATTAAGTGGCATAATATTATTTGGAGGAAGCCTTATTCACCGTTACAAAGATAAATGTTCAGAAAGAGGTATAAATCTCTTTGAGGCAGACACCATCATAATCCTGATCTACTCTCCCTGCTCCTAACTCACCCACTGGTTGTTCTTGCTGAGGAACAAGTTATTCAGGAAGTCATGTTTAAAAGCTAAGGTTTTAAAGGAGACTGGAAATATACCAGGGGAACCAGAGGTGGCCTTTCACTCATTAGCATTACTCTATCCAGCTGCAATGTGAAATCCCTAGAGAAGATACACACCGGCTGGAGCAGAGACTGAAGGAAAAGAAAAACCTCAAAGTGATGCTTACCAAGACTTTCAGAATCATTATGAGAGAAATTCTGAGTAGTGAAGGTTCTAATACTTAGGACTGCTTGCAGATGAGAAGCCACCAGACTTGCACAGTGTTTATGCAACTACTCAGATTACTTCCATCGATATTGAGCCAGGAGTAAAGGCTAAAGTCACCACTGCAGATGATTACATTGATGATTATAATAAATTAATTATCGGTTAAAAAATAGAGAACTAGAGGTGTAAATAATAAGTAACTAGAAGAGAGAAAAAGGAATTGGAACATGGTCGAGTAAATTCAGAGAAGACAAAAAGTGAGGAAAGCAGCAAGCAAGATAGTGAAGTTTAGCCAAACCATAACAGTGATCAAACACAAGTGTTGAGGCAGGCACCTGTAGTCCCATTTATTTGGGAGGCTGAGGCAAGAGAATTGCTTAAACCCAAGACTTTGTGGTTGCTGTGGGCTGTGATGCCACGGCATTCTACCGAGGGTAACATAGTGAGACTCTTTCTCAAAAAAAAAGTCAGTGTCTTGAGTATCAAATAGTAAATAGTAATATAATTTTTGTTTCAATTCTCACATGATTTATAAAACTCACAAGGATTAAAATAATCTATTGCATTTTTTTGTATTTATGTTGTATTTATATTTTTTGACTTTCTGCTATTCATTTCCTAAGGCTTCAAGATTTTTTCTTTTATTATTTCTTTTCTCTTGGAGGAAATTTCTTTAGCCAAGCTTTAAAGTTAGGTCTGCTTGTGACACTCTTTTTGACTTCCTTTAAGAATATTTTCATTTCCCTACCATGCCTAAAGGAAAGTTTAATTGGATATAGAATTTGCATTTAACAGTTCTTTTATTTTAGTACTTGAAAAATATTCCTTCTTATGTTGAAGGTTTCAGTTTAGAAATTCACTTTTATTCAAATTGGTGTTCTCTTGTAGGTAACATAAGATGTCTTTATGGCTGCTTTTGAGAGATTTTGTTTTCTGCAGTATCGAAAAGTTTAATTATGATGTGTCTCAGTATGAATTCTTTAGCTCAGCTTGTTTGGAATTGCTCAGTTTTTTGAGTCTGAAAGTTTGTATGTTGTACAAGATTTGGGAAGTTTTCAGGTATTATTTCTTCAAATATTTTCATTGCCATTCTCTTTCTCCTTTTCTTCTGGGACTCCAATGATATGAACTTGGAATGGTTCTTATTGTCCCACGGGTCACTGAGGCTCCCCCTAGCCTCTGTTGTTCAGTTAGGGTCAATTCTTGTGTCTGTTTTCAAGTTACTGAGTCTGTTCTCTGTCATCTCTAATATTGTGACACTTAAAATTTTGACTTTTTAAAATTTACTGATATTGTATTTTTATTTCTATACTTTACATTTGGCATTTTATAACTTCTATTTCTTTGCTGAAATTTTTATATTTTTGTTTCAAGAGAAGCTATAATTGATTGTTAAAGAATGATGACAGTTGCTTTAAAATTGCCAAGTAATTCCAACATTAGATCCATCTTGGTCTTGGCATCAGTTGTCTTTTCTCATTGTAGTTATAACTGTCTCTGTTCTTAGTATATGTGTGATGTTCTATTATATTCTGGACATTTTATCTATTAGGTTAGGAAACCCTGGTTCCTGTTTAAATCTTTTATTTTCTTGGGCAATACTCGGGCTTAGCGCACAAGCCTACATCTTCTTTTGTGGGCTGTGATTCCAGGGGCAATTTGATTTTCAGACTATTATATCGTGTTTTTTGTCTGATTAACTTTACTGGGGCTCTCACTGGTCTCTGATGTGCCTGTGGAGATGTCATGGGCTTCTTCAGACAAGGCCTCAAGGTGTCTGTCTGTGGAAAGGGGGTATTGTGGGATATCCTTACAGGCACCCTTGCCCCAGCTTCCCTCAGCTTTTCAGGTGTCTCTGGATTTGCAGGGACAAAGAGGCTTCCCTGACTGGACCACCTGATTCTGTTCCCCTTGATGTCTTGATCTGTCTGTCCTGGAATGTTTGAGACTAGAACCACCTTCTTAGACCAGTGGGGACAAAGAGGATTCCTGAACCATGTTGCTTACTATAGCCGAGTCTCTCTTGGTGTATCTGCTTGCCATCTCAACATCTCAAAGGAAAAGGGCAATTATAGGCCAAGTGGCAAAGGAGTGTGCTTCCCCCGGTTGCTAACAACCAATCCCCCTTGCAAGTAGTGTTTGGTTTACTGATGCTATTGGAGGAATTTCCATTTCACCTGAAGGGGACATGAGCCCACTTTACCTGGCTATCTTCTTTTGCTGCATTATGGTTTAGAAAATACCGGGTTTAGGTCGCCTGCTTTCCTTAGGTAGGAAAGCAAAGTGTTCAGCTGCCATTCCCACTGGTCATGGGGTCCCAAATCACTATACCTTTGGCTCACCCTCTTTCAGAGTTCTTTGGTTGCCACTTGCGTCATTTCCAGTCTTTATAGCTGTGATTAACACAGAAGGACAAGGAAAAACGGGCATATGCTATTTTGTATAAACAAGAAGTCCTTTGTTTCCTTTTAACTTTATTTACTTATTTCTAAGCAATATGTCACTTTCCCAAATTTGTCTCAGGGACTTCCAAGAACCAGATTAAAGGGATGGGAGAGATACCTGCAGACAAGAGTTGTACTTTATATTCACAGAGCTCTAAAGTGAGAGATATAGCAGGGAAAATAAAAACAAAAACATGAATAATCAGTTTTGTTGGAGAGAAGAATCATGTCTTAGAATCAGCTATTAAAGAGAATCTGAAGTGTAATCTAAATATCAGATTATCAGGTCATTCATTATGGGGTGATACACTGACAACTCTTCCGCCTATGGCTCTGTTTTTCTAAGCATCATGATTCCTTTCTATTCCTACCTTGCTTCTCCAAACATTTTTAGGAGACTTTCGATATGTTTTTTTTTTTTTCTCGTAAATTACCTTAGCTTCATTTACTCAGATATCTATTGCTTACAACATAGTATCCTGGATAATATTGTTTGCTTTTTAAAATTTCAATGATTTTAGTCACTATTTATTCATAGCACAATCTTTAACACATATCTCAGTGTCTGTTTATAATTGAAGTAAACATAGAACTGTGAAATGATGTGGAATAGTGCCAAATATAAAAGAAAGGTAGTTTCAGATGAACAATTATGCTTACCTCAGACAGGAAGAAGTCATCAGAAGAAGATTTTTGGAGAATATACAATTTTAATTAGGCCTTAATAAGTAATAAACATTTGGATAAATGCTGATTCAAATTGAGCAACCAGTGACTGAATTTTGATTTTATGTTGATCCAAATAGACCTTTATTTCTATATGATATTCATTGAATGGCTTTTTTCATTTTCACCATTTAACTCTTTTCCCATTCTAAATAGGCCCAAAATAGATTCTGTACTCTGACACAATCCTGTCTTCACCTGTCTGTCCTGAAGGAGAGAGATGGTAACTGGTAGGACTAAATGGCCAGGGGTGGGGTGGGGGAGGGAGAGGAAACAATCTGACAGGTTAATATCAGGGGCTCTAGAAGATGATACAAATCACTGGTTTTTTAAAAAAAATTTTTTTGATTTCTTCTAAAACCATCCTGAATTTTATTCAGTTGCAAACCAATACTGAGATATCAATGTTCAAAGGTTCATTTGATTTTGTTGGAGAAATTGCAAGACTCCCAGGAGGCCTCTGCATCTGTGCTAAGCTTTATGAGTGGTATCGACTAAAGGAGCACAAAGTAGACTCGTAAAGAACTTCTTCATGTGCTAGAGACATAATTTTGCATGTTTGTTAGAACGACTGAAGCCAGAGAATGGATTCCTACGTGGAATATTATAACCTCACTCAATATTATATTTCACTTTGCTCTAGAAACAATGGAGTCTGTATCAAGTCATAAATTATACAAGAGGAGCATAAGTGACATCTGAAATATAGCTAATAGACCAAATAGATTTTAACCATAGTAAAGAATTAATTTGCAACATTATTGAAATGAACAATGTGACTCAAAAAGATGATTAATTCTGGAAATACATCACAGCATATATTTTAAAACTGTGATGTAGAGCATGCCTATAAAAGAGCAAAAGGACATATATACACACTTTAGCAAATAGTAAAAGAAATAGCCATATTTCTAGTACCCCGTTTGAGAAATAGAATATTATCAATACCTTTATGGTCCCGTATTCTGTCTCTGTTCTCTTCACTCTCACAAGAGAGTTGTGGGCTTGGATTTTGTGTCAATCGTCCATTTGCTTTTCATGATTTTATTACATATGCGTACACGATATTTTAAATTTTGTATGCTATTGAAGCACATGTAATCTATTGTACGTGGTCTTCTGTGCTTTGCTTTTCTCTTTTCGAAGTTAGGTTCCAGATTTACACGTGTTGATGCCCAAGCTGTAGTTATTCATGATTACTTCTATGTAAAGTGCATTTAGAATAATGCCGCACATATTTTTATTCATTCTAATTCAAACATACATTTTCTGTGCCTGCTCTTAGTAGATGCAAACACATAGAATGTAACATCATTTAGAAGCATGCTTTTTCTATATTATTTTTTAGAGCCAAATGAGCTCAGAAGGTTTTCCTATTTTATTTATTTATTTTTTGAGATAGTCTCACTATGTCACCCTCGTCACAGTGCTGTGGCATCACAGCTGCGGGTGCCATGGCAACCTCAAATTCTTGATCTTAAGCGATTCTCTTGCTTCAGCCTCCCAAGTATCTGGGACCACAAGCTATTTCTTTTGTTGAGGTTGTCATTGTTGTTTTAGTTGGCCCAGGCTGGGTTCGAACCCACCAGCGTTGGTGTACTACAGGCACTGAGCCAGATTTTCTATTTGAAATGTAAACAGAGATTTGAGCATTTGTCAAGAATAGTATTTCATAAGCTTTTTTGTGAAACATAAATTGGCTTCTTTCAGAAAAATAATACTTTGATTCCAAAGTATTGAAATTTTTATTCCAGTCCACTCCATTTCATTGTATTAAAAACTATTCTGCTTATTTCCCCCTATATTGATTTCTTAAGCCACTAATGGGTCATAAGCAGCCAATCAGCAGTTTCTAAAACATTGCAATAGCACCACTGATGGAATGGCTGGGTTGCAGAATAGGCACGCTGTTAGTTTTATCAGAAAGTGCTTAATTGATTGCTTAATTAAGCTGTACTGAGGGGTTTGCCCAACAGCAGTAGCAGGTGTGTTGCCTTTGCTCTGCAGCTTCACTCATTTTTGGTATTACCAAGTGTTTTCACATCTTCTGGTTTACTATATTTTGTGTTTTTAATAAAAGAAAACTGAACAGAAACCCAGTTGGTAAGCTTACCATGGATAATTGAAAGTATAGTAAATGTATAGTCTAGTAATAAAAAGCACAAATTTAGATGAAAGAATTTACAATATGGGGGGCATATTAATGAGTAAGTTTTTAAAGAAAATATTGCTTTATACTAAATGTATCTCCTAAAAAGTGAACTGGAATAGATCCCAAATGGACTTTTGGGGAGGGGTTTCAAAAGTCAGGATCAAGACTTAACTACAAAAAGCATCAACCTATAACTGCCAGAAGTCTACTTTGGGCTTAATCTGAATCAACAGAAATTTTAGCACTGTCAATAAGAAAATGAACGGTGTGATTCTGTGCTTTCAGCGCTCAAGTCCAGGACATACTGAAGGAATTTCTGATGTTATCCTTCCATTGTTTCTATTCAAACTTAGGCAAAGCTTTAAATCCTCGATTTTCCCACTGTCTTCAATGAAGATTGATAGGAAGATGGTAGAATAATCCACTTTTTTCACTCTGAGTTCTAAATCTTTGAGATAAATTTCTGTTGTACATGACTCTTACTAGCAGTAAATTAGGGGCTTAGGAGGCAGAGGAAATTGTATTCGATGACTTGTGCCTCTAACTGGCATGTGGAAGGTTCAGGAGTGTAGAATTTCTAAATTTCCATGCAGGCCGTCCTGCAGAGGTTTGCAGCATCCCCGTGCCCTCAGCCATTCCCAGTGCTGAGGCAGATTAGCAAGGCCAAGGACGTCAGTTAAGTTATCTTCTGGTAGACAAGCAGCAAATTTATTTATGGCAGATTCATTGGCCACTTGCCAACACAGAACACTGTTCACACAGAACTGTTTGGGGAGGGGAGGCAGAGAAAGGAAGACGGGGAAGCAGAGTCTGGGGCTAAGAGGAGTTTAGAAGAGCTGTTAGCCATATTAACAGCTAATATGGCTAATAAGGCTTAGAGAAGCTAATATGGCTTAAAAGGAAATGTATCCTAACAGTAGATGGGTCTTTCTGCCGCCTAGAAAATGATATTTTACAGAATTTCAGTGACAATATTTCATTTTGCGGAGTAACCTGTGTGATCCAGGAAATGGGGGAGTGACACTGTAGGAGTTACGACAGGCAATTTTTGGTCTTGGGCCTGTTGTTAGACAATTCCAAAAACAAAAACCATTAGCTTGGATTTAGAACCAGGCAGAGGGGTTTTTAGTGCCATTAAGTTTCATCTCTATTCACAGAGATGAAATCCAACCGTAGCTTCTTCTGCCATTCAAGTCCCAGAAGATGTGCCCTTCTTTCAAAAGAACAAACGGCTAATCGCTCATAGGAGTACTCTCCGTGTAGAGTATATCCAGCAGTTGACGTTAATCAGTAGGTTGCAAGCACTCTAATTTGTACAAATAATCAACACATTGAATCCCACAAAGGCATAAATGTATTCATGATCTATGTATATATGACTTAAATTAAAAAAATTAAGGTTTTAATATAATTATTTGCATATTCCTTTTTTTTATTGAATTATAGCTGTGTACATTAGTTCAATCATGGGGTACAGTGTGCGGGCTTCATATACAATCTGAAATATTTTCATCCACCTGTTCGACATAACCTTCATGGGATTTTCTCATTTATTGTGTGAAAACATTTGTGTTCTGCA
>CAUYON010125122.1:0-12325 GCA_963573935.1 Arctocebus calabarensis
TCTTTATATAGTGATCAAGAAAATGCCATGAAGGCTATCTGTAACAGTACGATCAAAACATTTCTGAATGTATATGAATCATGCCCTATGATTGCACCAATGTACAGAATTATGATTCAATAAAATTATAAAAAAATAAAAATAAAATTAAAAAAGAACACCATTAGGATAGTTACAATTGATTTCATGGAGACAAAGAGTAGAATGATGATGACCAGAAGCTGGAAAAGGTACAGGGAAGGGGAGGAGGGATAGTTCATGGTTGCAAAAATATAGTTAGATAGATTGAACAATATTTGATAGCACAATAAAGTGATTATAATCAACAATAAGTTAGGGTGCACTTTAAAATAACTAAAAAGAGTAGAATTAGAATGTTCCTAACACAAAGAGGTGATAAATGCCTGAGGTGATGGATACCCCAGTTACCCTAATTTATTATCCTGCAAAATGATATATGATTATATCAGAACATTACATGTATGATTATATCAGAACATTACATGTGCTCTATAAATATTGATATATACAAATCGTATGTTCCATAATAACTAAAATTAACTTTAAAAAAAACAGAAAAAAGGAAGTGTTGGCAAGAATGTGGACAAATTTGAACCTTTTTGCACTATTGATGAAATGATAAAATGGTACAACTTCTGTGGGAAACAGTATTGTGGCTCCTCAAAAAGTTAAAAATAAAATTACCCTTTGATTTGGCAATTCCAACTCAGGGGATATGAGTTGGAAAGAACTGACTGCTGAGTCTGAAAGACATGGTAATATTGGTACAACTACCTTTCCTGCAGTATTATTCAAAATAGCTCAAAGGTGGAAGCAACTCAAGTGTCCATCAACATGTGATTGGATAACTAAATGTGACATATATATACAATGGAAAATTAGGTATCTTTTAGAAAGAAGAAATTCTGACTATGCTACAACATGGATGAACTTGGAGGACATTATAAGTGAATTATCATTCAGTCATAAGACAAATACTATATGATTCCACTTATATGAGAGTTACATAGAGTACTCAAAATCATACAGACAGAAAGTGAAAAGGTTATTAGCAGGAGCTGGGTTGGGGGTAGGGAGTTCTTTTTTAAAGGGTATGGAGTTTCCATTTTACAAGATGTAAAGAGTTTTGGCAATGGACCACGGTGATGGCTGCATAGAAAGACCACTCCTGACACGTGTAAACGGTCAAAATAGCAAAGTTACGTGTATGTTGTCACAATGAAAAGAAATCAGGAAAATTATGTACAATATTCTTAATCAAGGACATAGAATCAGTATACGTATTAAAATCTACAATCAAAAACAAAGTTTTGGGATATCTTATCTAAATTACTCATGAGAAATAAACATCAATAGAAATTTAGCTTTCATGAATTGGAAAAGCACCTGACATTATAGTTCTTTTTTGTTAGTCTGTAGCTTTATATGTTAAAAAAAGGATGCACCAGTTGCCATGGCAAATTTCTGGCTCTGCTGAATGCTGGAACCTGGTATATAAAGATTTGATGAAACTATGTAATTTTTAAGTGAACAGACATATTTTACGGTCATTTGTCTCATGCAGGTTTGGATTCTAGGATCTACAGACGTTCCAAAAGATCAGGTATTTTGTGTTCAAGGAACAGTAAACATCCTTGAAATCACAGGGTTACTTTTTAATTTTGGAAATCTAGAATTCTAACATCTTTAAGAACACATAAATGATTGATCAAGAAGTTAAAGAAATTATCTAGTTCTTTTTTTCCAGAGGCTGATTTTGAAAGAAACTCTACCATTTCATTAATAAAAAGATTCCTTTCTCTGTATTTACACTATAGATTTTAAAATTTAGTTTTAAATCTTTTTCAGTGACATGAAGTATATTGCATATGTCCACAGCTATCCAAGGAGGTTATTTTTAAGTTTCTTGGTCATTCAAATTCATTTGTATTCATCTCAATATTGAAAGTGAATGAATGTCTGGTATTCAAGTTGATGACATATACTCCATAAAAGTTTAATTGTCATTCTGCATTAATTAAGCTTCAATTAATGAACACTCTCAAAGTTTTGCAACAGTTCTATCACCAACCCAGTTCCCAACAAGCATGACTGAAGCAGAGTTAGCTCACTCTGAATGCTAAAGCCATCCACAGACAAAATAAATACACAAATAAATAAATAAAGGCAAGAAGAGAGATACCCAGAAGAACCTCAGTCAACTATAATGTTGAATGAGCTGAGTGCATCGGCAGAAATGCCAAATTACAGGTAGAATTTAAAGTTAACATCAATGTTATTTGCTCTAAATTTTGTTGTAAATGGATTTTTTTTCACAATTTTTATCATAATGTATAATTTTTTTTTTTGAGACAGAGTCTCATTGTCCCCCTGGGTAGAGTGCCATGGCATCATAGCTCACAGCAACCCCAATTCTTGGGCTCAAGTGATTCTCTTGCCTCAGCCTGCTGTGCAGCTGGAACTACAGGTGCCCCCCCCCAACTCCCAGCTGTATTTTTAGAGTCGGGGTCTCACTATTGCTCAGGCTGGTCTGGAATTTGGGAGCTCAGCCAATCCACCTCCCTCAGCCTTTCAGAGTTCTAGGATTACAGGCATGAACCAACGTGCCCGGCCCATAATGTATAAAATTTTGAACATTGTAAAGTGAAACTTGCTGAGGTTACACTATGTGGAAAGTGGTATCTGCATTCAGGACTAAATTTCTGACTTATTTATAGATGAGGGGTGGGTGGTATCTAGGGTGAACCTGTACCATATGCTAATCCCCTCTCCAAGGTATTTAATTCCAAAACCAATCCTTAAAAGGAAACATGATCCTCCCTTTAGAAAGGCATGAAAATTGAGCCGGTCACTCATCCAAGTTTCCAAAGGTAGAACTAGGAAGCAGATGTAAAATGTCTGATTCTAAATTTAACCTCCCCCTTTCCACTGCATAACTAATGCTTCCTATGAATAGCATAAAAAGAATAACTGGGAACTGAAACCATCTACACAGCCTACTGTCTACATTAACATGACTTTACTATTCTACTGTCCTCCCCAGCAAAAAGTTTCCTATTCCAGGAAACTCTTGCCAGAAAGATAAATGTTGCAAATTATTTCATTGCTCATTGCAGGAACTTCAAATATTCTATGGAAAGTATTTAACAACAGTTTATAGCTTAAGATCCTGTGTATGCAAGATCCTTGCATAAAAATCCTCCTTTTATGTCTCCCAACTCTCAACTCTCAGTTATGATTTTTCACTCAGTTCTAACCAGCTTGCCTTCCCCATCTTCAATTCCACATTGAAAGACCTGTCTCGGCCAGACTTCAGAATCTCCAGACTTATCCCAAAGTTGTTCTTTTTTGCCTCTAAGATGACACCAAGGTTCCAGAGGTTGCACTTTCCCTTCCCATGGCAAATAAATAGACAGCTTTGTCTCATCAGCCGATTATTTTGGTGATACACGGGTCATTACAAAAGTTTTGAGATACACAAAAACAAGAGACATAAAATCCACATGAATGGAAAGAAATAAAGCCCTCCCAGCAATGCAGAAAGTCACACAAGACGAATCAGAAAGGATGCTGTCAACTTTGTTTCCTGGATGTGAAATAACAGACCCTAACACCCTCTGTCTCAAAACTTCTGTAGTGACCTACATAGTGGGGGGTGTAGAGGAATAGACACTATGCTTGCAAAGAACAGTTACTGATTCTTATCACATTAAAAGGAAATGCTGAGAACAGTCTCTTGGCAAGTCTACAGATGTTTTGTGACTTGGGGGCAATCCCCCAAGTAACTCAGTGTTCCGGAATGAGATAAGGTCGGTCACTCACGAGTAAGTGGGTGATAAACAGTGATGCTTAGTAGTTCTTCATGAGGGTTGTGGGGAAAGGACACGTGAGGAGAGCAGGGGGCAATCCTTACCATGCAGCCCTCGTACATAATTACCCTAACTCTCCACACCTGTTGTGTATGTCATTGCCTTAACTCTCCACACCTGTTGTGTATAACCTTAATAAGTAGCCATTGAGAAGGGGGCTCAGGGCTACCCTGCATTTAAGGTTAGCCCACCTCCCACAAGCTTGTACTTCTAATCCGTGTCATGCCTGGTTCCTTCCTGCGGCGACCGAGACCAGGGCCATCGGGGTCGCCACAGGGGTGACAGCTTCTGACAGATAATAGAGGTTGGCTTGGATTGAATAAAATATACTTTTCTTTTAGAATGTGAATTTAATTTGCAATTCGAGCTCAGAGATAGAAATGACTGTTTCTTTGAGTAGTTGAAAATCATCCTCTCTTGAGGCTTCCTCTAATCTCCTACTCCAAATATGAATTCACTATCTGTGGAATCAGAGAATCCTATGCATATCTTATTCTTTTACAAACAATCTATGTACCACATGGAGCTTGCATGCAACAAAAAACTAAAGCATCTTACTTCCACCCAAGTTCCAAGCTGGAGCGTCCCCACTGGCAGTGAAGCTGCCTGCAGGCTCCTGCTCCGTCTGGCCCTCCTGCCTCTGCCTAACCCTGGAAAGAACTCAGAGCTGTTTTCAACTCATGCCTACGGTGCATCTTACAAGGGTACAGGTGAAACTTACTAAATGCAGAATGTAAATGTCTTAACACAACAACTAAGAAAATGCCATGAAGGCTATGTTAATCATAGCCATTTCATCAGTTTGATGAAAATATTTCAGATTATATATAAAACCAGCACATTGTACTCCATGATTGCATTAATGTACATAGCTATGATTTCATAAAATAAATAAATAAATGTTAACTAGTTTTTAACAGGTATCTAGGTCTGCTTATGCTTTAAAATTGATATTTAGTTTTTAGAAAATGAAACACATGTTTTCTCAAAGTTTCTTTTACACCGAATGTGATGTTTCCAAGATCTACCTTTGTGTGGATAGCTGTAGGATTTTCATTTTGTTTTGTTTTAGGAAAGCAACTTGCCTGACCATTGAGAGGTGACGCCCCACACCCCTTCCTTATCTTGCCCAGTTGTAATATCCTTTGTAACAGACAAGTAAAGGTGTAAACGTGTTTTCCTGAATTCTGCAGCTGTTCTGGCAAATTAAACCCAAGGAAGGGGTCCTGGGAACCTATTAATAGCCAGTCAGTCAGAAGCACAGGTGAAACAACGGGGGCATGTAGCTGGCACCACAAGTAGGGCACGGTCTTGGGGGCTAAGCCTGTAATCCAAGGGACCTGATACCATCTTCAGGGTGGACAGACAGGACACCCGGCTGGGTCCACTGCAGAACCACTTGCTTGCTATTGATGGGAAGAAATCCTCACGCATTTTGTCACTGAAGTCTTGTGTGTTAATTGTCATATGAGAGCAGAGGAAAAATAGTTTACAAGTTTTTTTTCACTCAGACCCTTTGTGCAAGGTCAGGAAAGGAAGACTGAGGAGGAACTCTACCCTCTGCGTGTCCTGTGATGACGGGCTGACCGCTGGAAAGGGACAGTGCCATGCCCAGAGCAGATCCCTGGCCCTGTGCTGCCAGGCTGTCACCTGTGGAGAAAGCACTAGGGAGAAAAGCCCCGCAGAGTGCCAGTGTCTCCCTGGCTCTCAACAGTCCCCTCCCCGCCCCCGTTATTCTTGCCTCTTATGTAAACATCTGTTACTGGCAAGTGTGTGTGTGGGGCTTCAGCACATGAAACAGGACAGTGTCCATCCCCAGGAGAAAGCTATGTGGGGACAGGACAGAGCGACAGGAAGGAAAATGTTGGGGGTTTTTTTCATTGTCTTTAGGGATATACTTTTTTTTAATTTTTATTAAATCATAGCTGTGTACATCAGTGCAATCATGGGGCACGATGTGCTGACTTCATATACAATCTGAAATATTTTCATCAAACCACTTAACATAGACTTCATGGCATTTTCTTAATCACTATATGAAGACATTTGTATTCTGTGTTTAGTAAGTTTCACCTGTACCCTTCTAAGATGTACCGTAGATGTGATCCCCCCAATCGTCCTCCCTCCACCCATCCTCCCAAGAATATGGGGAAAAGGGGAAGATGTTGTTTTGGGATAGAGAAACCTGCACTGAGAATGAATTCAGAGCAGGTGCTATACAGGGGGAAAGAGGGTCCCTGAATAACCTACAGTGTGTGGGGTGTGGGTCGAAGCCATTTGTCTAAAGATTGAAGGAGGATGTGAGACCAAAGGCCAGGAAAATTCGGGACTGACAGTGATGTTTTGAATTATAATTACTAGTTTTCCATCCTTCTTGCAGAAATTCAAAGGGCTAGTTTAGGTTTTCTGTCTCTTTAAATCTCTGTATTGGTATTTCATGAATGAATGAATAAAGGAGAGAAATAAATAAGTTTTGGAGCAGGAATAAAAGACTCCAGAAAGATCAAAGCGGGAGATCCTGATACAGAGGTCATCGACCTGGAATTTAAAACAGAGTTGCAGATAAAAGAGAAATGGAAGAGGAGGGAAGTTTTTGAGTTGAGGTACAAGCCAGTTAGGAATAGGAGGTGAAGCAGGCTGGTGCTGAGGTCGTGTACAAAAATCCATCCATTTCACTGATTTCACATTCGGGCTGACACTCACCCCACCTCTGACCTGTGCAGTCTGTTTGGGTTAAGAGTCAGCCCCCACTGAATAGATTTCCTTGGTTGTCATGTTAAGACAGAGAAGGAATATCTGAACCCAGGTGGAGCCATTAGCCACGTTTTCTAATCATGGTGCCTCTCTAGAGAGTCCTCCTGAGATTATGCCTGCAAGTTACCAGTTCCAAATACGGTTGAAGTTTCCTTGAAGAATTTTGATTTCATTTTTGTTCTTATTCCTTGCAGTCTCTAGGCTTTCTTTCTCTATTTACTAACTTCAATTCCTCAAAGAAGGGTTAAGTTACAATCAGCCTGATCATTCAACTGGGCATCCAATTCCAAATGGAATGTTCAAAAGTGGAAACACTTTGGAGAATTAATTATCCATTATGGAGAGTAAAATCTCTTTCTTGACCTCTGAAGAAACAAATATTCACCTCCTAAAAGAAAAAAATACTTGGAATATTCTCTACAATATAAGAAGATTAAAACTTGTATTCAAACTTGGTACAGAAGAAATTTAGAGCTTTGGTTTTCTAGTGTGATCTCTGGGCCCCCAGCACTGGCATCTACTGGGGGCTTGGTGGAGATGCCTACTCCCAGCATCTACCTGGACGTACTGAGTCAGAGCCTTCATTTCATCAAATTCTCAGGTTACCTGTGTGTTCACATATTTCAAGGAGCCTTGTTCAAGAGCACTGACAAAAACGTCAAGGCTGACCTTGGGGATAATGGTGGTCTCTGGAACGTCCAAAGCAGAGGTGGAGCCTACAACTCTCTCCACCTCCTTTGCCACCAAAGCAGTATGGCCTTTGTATTTTTATGTATTGCAATCCTATGTCAAACTTTAAAACAGTGATCTATTGCTTAGAGAAACCATTTAACAATGTAGCAGACAGAACTTTTTGAGTTCAAAAATATTCTTAAGTCTTTATCAACCTATAGGCTAGGGTTGCTCATGAATACACACACACACACACACACACACACACACCCTTGCTTTGCCTGGAACCTTAGTACTTACTTAAATTCTTAATTTTTTAAAATATATGTAGATGCCCTGAAGGTGATGTACAGAGTCATTTAAAAGTGGAATTCAAAAAATGTTGAAAAGGGGTAGTTCATAAAAACTTGCTTATGGTCAGCAAATGGGGAAACAAGGAACAATGTTAACTGAAATCTAACCCAGAGACTAGTAGAGAAGCAGTTTCCATCAGCAATCCAAATATTCAGCAAAGAGAATCAGAAAAAAATGTGTTCTAGGAGATATTGCAACATACCTTCCACGTACTTCCTTAGCTGTCAGTTTATTTGTCTGGCACAGGAAGCAGAGTGCAGTGGGTTATGTCATTTATAACCATAATAATGTTCCGAGCCAAACCAGCTGCCTCTGGCTGTTGCTGTGACCTCAAATGCAACAGATGAAGACTGAGAATGGAACATTGATTGGATTTGGCAATTAGGTGGCTATTGGTAACCGTGGAGAGGGCAGCTTTAATTGAATAATAAGCATGAACTCTCAACGGCTAGGGGATGAGGAAGAGAAGCTAGTAAAATGGAAAATTTAGATACATTTTTACTCTAACAAAAAATTTGCCAAGAAAAAAAAAAGTAGTTTGAAGAGATATTAGGTTTAGGGACAATCTTTTTAAGTTGGTATAGAGCAAAGCAAATTCATACATCGAGGGAAACAAAACAGGTTGAGAAAACGATTGAAGAAGGAATCTTCATGGACATAGGTGGAAAGAATGGGATCATTTCTCCTCTCTTCTGCCTATGCTAATAATTTTATTATGAAAAACTTTAAACATAAAATGAGGCCTGAAATAAATTTTCAGTGAATACCTGTACACCAGCACCACTACCATGCACACTGCACTTCTTTGTTCTATCATATGCCATTCCATTCACCTGCCCTCAATCCTCCCATTAATCCACTTTATTTTTGATGCATTTTGATATAAATTGTTTCCTAAGAAAAACTTTCTCAAGAATTCTACTAATCGAAGTTCAATATAGATTTACACTATTTTTTTCTTTCGGGGTAAGATACAATGAAATGCAAAATCTCACATGTCCATTTTGCTGAGTTTTGATAAAGACACATGACTATATAATCAGATCAAGATATAGAAACTACCTCTCACTCCAGGAAATCCGCTCGGGTCCATTCCTAGTCAGTCCTCACCACACACACCCAGAGTCACCGTCGGAAGTTCAGTCATGGTTCTGGGAATGCCTCTGATGCCTTCCTCACTACCTTAGAGTGGCCCATTGTCAGCCATTCTCCCAGGGAAGGACACATCATACACCCAAAGCTGCTGTGAACATTCTTGCACAAGTCTCTTGGAGAATATTTATTTTTATGTATCTTGAGTAAATACTTCAGAGCAGAATTACTGGGCTTTAGGGGAGTCATGAATTTAAAAATACAGGCCTATCTGTCCCCCAAGTACTTGTACCACTTCACATGTGCATCAGTAACACATGAGAGAACTTCTTTCTCCAAATCACCTCCAATATTTGGCATCTTGGGTCTTGTCATTCTTCTGAACATGTAGTAATATCCTATTGTGCTCATAACTGGTCGGGTGTTTATTTTAGTTTTTGGTATCAGAAAGTGGTATCTCATAGCACTCATGGTCCTGCCTTTTTTAAAAGAACATTGTAATTACTAATTTGTTCATTTCTTCACCTTGAATGAACCTCTCACAGATAATGGCCATCCTATACTATCCTTTATTTTTTATTAGTATTTTTTACTAGCCCAGTGACTGTCTGCAATAAATGCTTCCTTAATTTAATTGAATCAAACATGCTCCTGCTGGCAATTCTATCAGTGGAGAAGTCAGCATGGAAGCTTCTCCCTCCCTTTTCTCTTCTGGTTTCAGAGAATCAGTTTGCCAGTGGCAGTTAAAATACAGAAAAGAGTGACAGACTCACAGTAGGGAAAAACAGCACAGTACATTCCAACTGAAGGCAGATCTGGACGGGGCGTCTGCTCTGAATAATGTTTACATACACGTTTACAGTAAAAACTTGTTTCTGAGATGAAAGTTTCAAGTGGTTTTTAATCAATCATATTTTAGCCATCTGGACTGAAATAACATAATACAGACAACTGTTATGTGGACAATAATCAGAAAGGAAACCCAACTTCTAGGGAACAGCAGAAAGCATTTTATTTTCTTGAAAAAAGCATGAAGCTCAAGGCTGCTTTCTTTGTATGCAGTAAACCCCAAGAAATGTGGCAAGATTCTTGAAGCATTTTACTGCTCCTATGACATACCAAAAAAAAAAAGCAACAAACAATAACACAGCTTTGGTTTTGTTGTAACAATGAAAATACATGGTATGTCGGGAATATCTCAATTTCATTTGCTTTTCCCTGAGCGCGGCTAGTCCACTTGGTCCTCCACAGCACCTGCTGACCACTCGCTGGGTCTCGGTGTCTGTCCGTGCACACACATCTGGTCAGCGCCTTTCGGAACACGGAGTCTGCGGACGAAGTGATGCTGCCCGGCTGAGTTCCTTTGACATTTCTTCTTGTTCCTTTGCTAAAATATGAAAAATAGCAACCTGATTGGGAAAGAAGGAAATTGGATAATGAAAAAAGGAAAAAAAATTGAATGCCTACCACACTAGAGTCTGCTATTGTCCATAAAAAGGTGGGAGTTTTTTTTCCTGGAATGAGCTCCAGGAGATTGTTGGGGAGACACGGGTTGCATTTTTCACAGTCCTCCTTGCAGCCAACATAAGAAAGGATTGATTCTTTACAGAGAAATGCAAACAAAAGTGATACATGCTTCCTCTAGACCAAGACACATGAAGAAAACGAGGCCTCTCTATTGTATTTCTTCCCTGAGATTTGAATATAGAGGGATCAATCCAAGGTGCAAGGATGGTAAATCCATAGGCAGAAGAAGCAAACACAGAGATGGCTTCTTAGCAGGAATAGCTGCATCAGATTATTGCATGAGTGATGGCTTTTATTTAGTTAAGCAACAGAGGTTTTACCGATTATAAAACTAAGCCCCAGTTGCTTAAGTCTCTAAGCAACAGAATTGAGAAAATAGATCCAATATTCTTTTCACTATACAATAATACGGAAATGAGCAATAGTTATTAAAAGAATGCTCCATTCATGATATGTATCAATTAATGCAATAAAACAATTCCCATTATGTTAGAATTTATTCTTCATTTATTACAAAAGATATGCCATTGTTTACTTACATAGAACAGAAGTTGTACATGTCACTTTCTCTGCTCATTCATCAGCTGTGTCTTCAGTTGTGTGTATTTGTAAGCTTCTTACCCCTTGGAATCAGTTTGCCATTAGGTCTTAATTTTGTCACCCAGGAAATATTGTAGAGCAGAACAAAACTCTTCAAATAGAACCATAAATTGTAGGCCTTAGGAAAAGTTTTAGAGTTCTGATGCCATGAAATTCTAATTTTAGAGATAAGGAATCTGAGGCTTAATGAGTTGAAATAATTTTCTCAAACATAGAAAACTAGTCATTAATGAAGCTGACACTAGATACTTGTGATATTATTACAGATAATATTTGTCTTTTTTTTCCCCCACCTTGCAGCCTCAAACGTGAAATACATTATACTGAATAAGGAACTTTTTGGTTAATATACATATATCACAGTCGTAGAAATGTAAAAAAAAAAAAAAATAGAGCAGGGCTTGGCAATTTGTGTATTCTTCATGGTAAGGAGGGAATCATGGTAATTAAAGAAAGGATGAGAAAATAGCTGTGTGAAATTGACATTAATATTCACTAATAAATGTTTTGTGTAAAACGAGTTCCATTACTCAAATTCAGATAACAACTATCTCTATTACAGTCATAATTCTGTAGTGGTTATGGTCTTTTGTACCTCTGAGCGAACAAAAAGAAGGCTTTGTTCTAGTTACAAGAAAGTAGATATAATCCTCCTCATTATTTTGCTTTTTTCCTGACATAATTCCCATGACGTACCATCCAAAAACCTCCCACAAGACTCTTGCTCTTTGTGCAATTACCAAAAAGAGTGGGAGAATCTGTGCACGACATTTGTTTCCAATTTCAATTTAAGGAACCAGGATGTGAAATCATAAATCTCCAGTCTCTGTAAGCATCTTGCTAGATGAACACCAGCATGACAAAGCCTGGAGAGCTCAATTAGCCCAAAGCTTTGGCTGCTTGGGATTCACATCAGTCACCCAACAGTGGGTGTTTGATGAGAGTCTTTCCAGGGGATTCTGAATATTCCATTGCTAAACATATTGCCAACAATAGAATAAGAACGCATATTGGTTTTTTTTCTTTTTTGAAAGAAAAGAAAGTTTCATACTGTTACTGAAAGCCTGACAAATATAAGAAAGCTGAGGCAATCAGCAGCATGGTGGCTCATGCTGTGATCCCAATACTTGGGGAGGCCAGCTGAGGTCAGGAGTTTGAGACTAACTGGGGCAAGATAGTGTAATCCAATCATTACCAAAAAAAAGGAAAAAATATCTGGATGTTTCTTGTGGTATGCCCAAATTCAGGGCTAGCTATTCAGAAGGCTGAGGCAGGAGAATCACCTGAGCTCAGGATATCAAGGCTTCAGTGAACTATTTTTGCCCTGCTGCACCTCAGCAGAGCAGAACCTCCCTGTGGGATGGGTGGGTGGGAGTGAGGGTGGGGAAAGAGGGAGAATAGAAAGAAGAAAGGAAGGGAGGAAGGGAGGGAGGGAG
>CAUYON010125125.1:0-43219 GCA_963573935.1 Arctocebus calabarensis
TATATAGTGATCAAGAAAATGCCATGAAGGCTAACTGTAACAGTACGATCAAAACATTTCTGAATGTATATGAATCGTGCCCTATGATTGCACCAATGTACAGAATTATGATTCAATAAAATTATAAAAAAAAAACAACAAACATTTCCTCTCCTGCTAAACCTTTACTTGCTCTTATTCTTTTCGATTATTTTGATGACTACCTCAAGCCATCACTGTACTTTCCTAACAAAAAGACTCTATGGCATGGCCTAGAAGGAAGTACCAGGAAGGGAGAACAGGAAAGTTGCTGAAAATGTTAGTTGACTTGCTTTGTCAACTTTCGTTAACCTGAGGCTAGACAATATCAAGGGTGGGGTGATGATGGGGGCCAGTGTGCAGGTGACCAGAATTTGTTGTGGATTCCTAACCTCAATATTTTTAGAATTATTATTTTGAATAATATAATTTTGAACACTTTACCCACAACTTTTATTTTCTTTCTCAGTTCTATAAAAAACACTCTCCTCTTTCTAAGTCCCAAGAGATCCTGCAACTACTCATTATGCAGCCTGCTGAAGAGAAATATAAGTAACTGGCATCATCTGTCCTGATATGGAAATCTAGAGTTTAAGAGGCAGGAGTGGATGGCACCACAATCTGATCGGCAGTGGCAAGAGGAGGAAATCCATCATAAATGCCTAAGGATGGTTCTTAGCATCGTATCTTCCTCCTCCCATCTGAGTAAGTCAGATGACCCCATGTCCGTGGGTCTGAAAACTCTCCCCAGATGGTTTTCATCCATACCTCCAACTCCCACTTGACTATCACTGATGTAAAGGGACAGGATGTGACACACGTACGCTGCCAGCTCCTAAAGGGGAGAGCAGAGCATTTTGGAAGCTAATACTAGGAAATAGGTCCTGACTTGGTGATGGTATCCAAGGAAAGAGAGCAAAAGGAAATTTTAAGCAGGATGCATTGACTCTGTCTAAACAAAATGTCTCCCTTAGGGTCATTCCAGTCCCTTATTTTTAATGATTTTGGGATTTGTGTGTTAAGTTTGGATAGGACCACGGAGCACTTCCTGGGAGCCTGGAGCCCTGGCTTCTAGGCAGCTCCTCTATTTGCCATCTCCAAAAATGTGAGATTTAAGAGAACCCTTTCCTTTTTTTGGGAAACCCTGTTTTGTTTCATTTCCTACATGCTCTCCCCACCTTACTAGATCTTTTCCTTGAATGACAATGAAGTCTTATCTTTACCCTTTTAGAACATGGAACTCTCAGGTTATTCTCACCTTTTGTTCTTCTCTATCCTGAAAATTTCTTTAATGTTGCTCAGAATTTGGATTTATATTTTTCACACTCATTTGCATGTCTTTATTTTCCACATTAAAATAGTCATTGGAAACTTGGGTTGGTAGGACACTTACATTCACCTTTTCAAAACTTTTCTTCTCTCTGCTATAAATTCATTAAAGAATGACACTGTTCACCACTACTTATTTAAAGGAAAGAACAGCACATCTTTGCTCTCACATGGACTGAATAATTTTCTATTTCTCCTAGGCAAATTTATACCCTTGCCCTAACAAATAGATTTATGAATCCTGCCTGGGACTCTGTTTTCATCCTTGCAATATGAGACCTAAAAATCATGTGTGGGCGAAGAAGGTAGGGAAGCTCCTTAGGATCTAGAACTTGAGCTGGAATGTTCAGAGGAATAGGACAGTGTCTATATGCGGCATAGCCTCCACCACGCACAGCCAAAACTGATGGCCATTTCTATAAATAAAAAACACATTACATATGCAAAGTAGTTAAGACAGTTGTTTTGGATACAATGGGGAAAAAAAATCACAGGACCATTGGGTCCTGGTCTCATCACTATACCAGTGACAAGGCACATAACTTCCTTGGGCTTAAACACTGGAGTAATAAAGACTGTAATCTCAAAAAGTAGCTTGACTATTATCAGGGGTATTTGCTGTTTTCAGTTGCTCCGCATCCCTCTCCCTGCTTCAATCTTCCTTTGCAGACTTGAGCTCCCATACTTGCTCAGACCCCATGTTGCCCGTGTTTGGCTCTGCCATTCCCTTGTGCAGTCCTTTCTGGAGGGTGACCCTTGGTCCGCTAGGCTCCCTATGTCCACATGTCCAAGAGAAGCCAAGTGCCTGAGTGCTCGGGACTTACAGTCATCCCTCCCTCTCTCCCTGGGAAAACTCACAACATGGGACTTGAGTGTGGAGCTAGATTGCCTGTTGGGGTCACTATGAGGCTCCACTCTCACCAGAGAGCTCCCCTGCAAAAGCAGACTAAACTTTTCCTGAAATCTCATTTCTAATTCACTCTCTTCTCTTTGCTGTCCTCCCTCTGAGGTCCTTAGGTTTTTCCACCAGCAGCACTTAAAGCACCATTAACTCGCAATTCCTCAACTCAGGGTGTGCTCCTGGAGAATGGGAACGAAAAGAAGAACCACCTGCCACAATCATAAGCAGTCTTGGTAAGACTGTGAGTCAGAAGCCCTGTATGTCATGAGTCAAGGGTACCCTGTGACTCAAAGCACTAATCAGACCCTCTTCTTGCCTGGAAATTTGCATCTCCACCATCAGGCGACTCAATAGAGTAGCTGGTTCCATGGTGGTGAGCTAAAGAAATGGGTCACTCAAACCTACTCACGGATCCTCAGCACTCCTTGCTCCCTCTTTACAGGCTCCATTCTTTCCAATGTTCCTTCACTTTTCTGAGCTGTCCTATACTTCCCACAAATGATTTTTCATCCAGAGTTGTTTTCCATTAAGTAAGCCTAACTGACATGAAAAGCAAATAAAACAATAAAGAACTGCTTGTCAACCGTGAGTGTGACCCTGTAGTCATCTACGATTATCATATCCCTCTGGGAGATGTTTTGCTGTTTGTTGTACTACTGATGTGATATCACCAAAGAACACCTGGACTTGAACGCTCCTCCTATCATCTGTGTATTTCACACTTTCAATCATCAACAGCTGAACTTTCTGGAGCTACCAAAGGCAACAGCACACATTCTATCAGCACTTTTGTTTCTTGAAGCCACTGTTAGCCTCTTCTAGAAACACAATAAAGTGATTAAAGACACCTATTCACATTTGTTAATTTATCATTTGGGGGCATAATTTCTAAGAACTCATATTTTCTTAGATTAGAGAGGACTGATACAATTCCCTAGCTGTTTATCCAGGAAATTGCAATTGGCTAGTTTCTAAGTTTTTCCACTAATATTTTCAATAATCCAGCTTAATGTCTGGCTTTGCAAACAACTATAATATATAATAGGTATCTGTCAATAAAAGTATGAATATAACAATACCTTTTATCCTTGATAATGCTTTGTAGTTTGCCATTTAATATTTAGATTGATCCTCAAGATATCTTCATGAGATTAGCTTCAACTGAAATAGAAAATTAGAGCTAGATGAGAAAAATAGGGTTCAGAAAGTTTAAGTTGCTTTCAAATGCCTTACAATTATTATTTTATTTTATTTTATTTTATTTTATTTTATTCTATTCTATTTTTGAGACACTCACTTTATCATCCTTGGTAGAGTGCTATGGGATCACAGCTCATAGCAACTTCCAAGTCTTGGGCTTCAGTGATTCTCTTGCCTCAGCCTCCCAAGTAGCTGGGACTACAGATGCCCTCCACAATGCCTAGCTATAAATGCCTTACAATTATAAAGTTGTATTATATTTTTATCTTTTCAGGCTTTTTTGAATTTGGCATCTGGTTGTATTATCTTCTCTGCATAATAAATGACCTGAAAACTTGCTTCATAAGAGTAAAATATATACTGAAATGCATTTATCAGTCATGGTTCTATGGGTTCATTGTGCTCAGTTTAGTAATCCTCTCTGGGAGTCTCTGATGTGATTGCAGGGAGACAACTGCTGTGACTGAAGTTGTATGAACAGTTGTCTGGGTTGAACATTCAGGACAGAGTCTACTCTCATATTCTTCGTATGTGAGCGGGGATGAGTGGCTGTTTTCTCCCTCTCTTTCTCTCTCTCTCTCCTTGAGGCCTTTCCATGCTTTCCATGGAGCTAGTTTGGGCTTCGCTACACCATGCTGGCTTTCGGGTTGCAGGTGCTAATATTCCAAGGGAGAGAAAGTAGAATTGGCCTCTCTCTTATACCTGGCCCCAGAAATTGTCCCAGTAATACTTCCACATATTCTACTATATCTTATTTGTCAAAATAGTCACAGAGTCTATCCATATTCAAAGGGGGAAGATGTAGATCCCCCTTTTAATGGGGGAATTTTCAACAATGCATGGCCCTTTCAAATCAGCCACATCATCATATAACCTATCACTGGAAGTTCAAGTCATAAAATTCTTCCAGAAGAATATAGGCAATCTAAACAACAACTGACAAATTTCTCGAAGTTGAAAAAGGAAATAATTTGCTTGTTTAAAAATCAGTTTTTGCTACTATAGACATTACGTCTGACATGTCAAGATATCAACTGATGACTTTTTTAGTTTACTTTGTAATAGACTTTAGAGTGTAGAGTAGAAAGAGCATGGCCTTGCCTGACGTGGTGAAGCTTGTCTCTGTGTCAGAAATGTGTACCACATGACATTTTCCTGGGATGGAATCTAGTATCTGCAAATCCAAGTGAATGTATTTTCTTCCAAATTGGGCCTTTGTCTCTCAGTATTCGATTAATATTGTCTTTGTGATTCAAGAGAGTGGTCTATAAATTCTACCACCTCAGTCTTACATAACTGAGATAAAGAAGATGATTTCTAAAATAGCCAGGAAAAGCAAGGAGGTGATTTTCTCTTCTGTTTTTCTTTGGGGGTTGTTTCATTTTGCTTTGTTTTTGTGAACAGTTAGCATAATTTCCGTAAGGCAAATATAGATTTAATGATGACAATGACAAAAGACGTGGGCGTTTGTTAATAAAAATGGAAATTATATTCATTCCCTGGTTTCTCACAGATAAAGGAGACAAGCGGTGGAGTGATAAGTTGGGTTGGTTAGAATTTAGCGCTGCTGTGACCAAAGTTATCTGTTTAATTTCTTAATGTTCCTATTGAATGAGGGAGACTGTTGGGCATTAAATACAATGTAAGAATTAAGGCTGAGTGCGCTGGCAAAGCTGTGCAACTCTGGGCAAGGCTCTCTGCATGCATTTCCTCTTCTATAAGAAAAGATTATGTAAGACCTATTCCAGAGGGTTCTAAGAATTTAGTAAGATGCTATTTATAAGAAGCTTCAAGAAGTGCAGTGCCCTCTTAAAATTTCAACAAACTCTAGTAGGTACTCACATTGGCAATCATTCTGTTCTATGGCTTCAGACTCTGCCTAACTCCTTCCAAAAATTAATGATGTTAGTCATCAGGGAGTGGCCCCTGATTAACTGGAAACTGGCTCCTTACAGGGTCCCAAATGAAAGACAGCATTTTAGTGACAGGGACACAAGTATGGCACAGAGATTGCATTTTCATGTGGGAGGCACAGGATTAAGACAAGGATAGAAGAAACTATCTAATGACTGAGTCCTGCCTAGTCATTGACTTGGCTTTAGGAAAGCCCGACTCTCTGTGGCTAGGAAATCAACACATTTTATTGAAAATTTTATTTTCTACTAAGTGGAATTAGTTTTAAGGCCAGAGGAGGCCTAGTGTGTGTCATAAATTTAGAATCTAAAAAGGAGTTAATGATGTGTCCATCCCAACCGGCCACTTTGGTTTGGTTTCAGTTTTTTCCCCATGTTTTATTCTTGCTGAGGAATGTCAACACGGACACACATTTCATCAGTTAAGTCCTCTACCCCCAAGTTTCGTTCCAGATCAGGGTCATGGCAGAGCTGAAGTGAAACCTATTTAATGAAGGGTGGTGGTTATCATTTGTTCACTATCTGTAACTCAAATGTGCCAGGGATAGCACATTTGTAATGATGTGGGGGAGACAGAAATTATTTTAGTCGAGCACAACTTTTTAGGGTTTTTGTTCTGACAAACAATAGTAGTTGCTAAACAAGTTTGAGTTGAGTGAGGATTAGCTATTCCCTTACAAAACTGTCACCTGATTATTAAAGAAATGGCATATCAGACTAAAATCTGCCAGTATATGGAGAGGCATTCAGACAGGTACAGAAGAATTCATAATTCATAGAAACTGCCTTCCATGCTCATTGAGGATATAGTGCTGTGTCCTTTCAAATGCTCTGATCACACATTACATTAAAGAGTCTATTGGGGCAGACATAGTGACATTCTAGAGAACAGGATTTAGTGGTTTAGAGTCAGCATTAGATTATGAGAAAGGCTTCTAAACAAATGGCCTAACAGGGCAGGACTAAGATGAGCAAGGCCCATTCTGTGGTGTGCTCATTCCCATGTGCCATCTCCTCTTGCATGACCTTGGTAGTGAGGGACTGGCTTGGTAATCTGTGCCCTGGATATAGACTCATTTAAAAATGTAACCAAAGAAAGCAATTTTAACATTTTTTAAACATCAGTCAACATCTATCATTTTTCACACTTAAACCCCTCTGGCATTTAGTGTGTTGATTGGTAGAGCATTGGTTACTGATCAAATACAGAGAACAGAAGCTCTCAGAGTCACTGGCCCTACAGGGTGATCCTTTTTTATATGATGAAAGCTAACCACCCTTGTAACTTGAATACTTGATTCAAGCAACAACTGGTCGCAGAGTTAAATCTTAAAATATCTTTGACTCTGCATTTAGTTACATTGTCTATGTTGATGTATTTTAAAGCAAAGATCAGGCATTAAATCAAAGGTGACTATCTGAGGAGGTTGTCAAGTAGGTATATGTTGGACTCAAGATCTCCAAGGGAAAAATGTAGAGATGATATCCAAGACACTCTCCATCTTCTTACAAATTTCTTTCTTATTTCCTGCCTCACACCTGGGCCTACCTTGTTGAGGTATGAATGATAATCATTATTTATTTAGTGTTTGGACTCCAAAATTGTCAGGCATCCACCTTCTTCCTTTCTTCCTTTCTTCAATTTCTTCCCAGGAGCCGTAAGTTGAGGAAACCATTTCCCATTACCAGGGGGACAACTTGGGCCTTAAAATCTGACAAATTTCCATTTACTCAGATGTGTGGCTAACAGTCCCTCTCTTTTGTCCAAATTCCAATCTTTCTCTCAAGAAAGTGAATGCACGGTCAGCACCTATGGCTCAGTGGGTAGGGTGCCGGCCCCATATACCGAGGGTGGCAAGTTCAAGCCTGGCCCTGGCCAAATTGCAACAAAAAAATAGCCAGGTGTTGTGGCAGGTGCCTGTATTCCCAGCTACTCAAGAGGCTGAGGCAAGAGAATCACCTAAGCCCAGGAATTGGAGGTGGCTGTGAGCTGTGATGCCACAGAACTCTATTCAGGGCCACAAAGTGAGACTCTGTCTCAAAAAAAAAAAAAGAAAAGAAAGAAAGAAAGTGAATGCACAAAAAAGGCTTGCTTATTTGTTGAGTGATTTAACTATATCATTTGTGAGGATTATCTTCCCAATACAGTGTCTTGGATACTAAAAAGGATCTGGCTGGTTTGTGTGCTTATTTATTTATTTATTTATTATACTAACTGAAAGAGAACATTATTTACTTGTGCATTTCTATGGGTCCAATTACAATGACAGCCAAAATATTGTATTGCAAAAAGAAAAGAGAGACAGAGAGAAAGAGTTATTAACTGGAGGATAACAGAATTGAGGAGGAAGTCTGCAGCCTCTAGGATATTTGCTGAGTAGATCTCACCTATGGGGGTGGTTGATTGGCTGTCCCTCAGCGAATCTTAAAGAAAAACAAGGAGAGAAGATAATATAAGATGTTGGAAAGGTAATTACTGTTCTACAGGAGTTCAGCTCTCATCTTTCTGGGTTGGTGCCCTTTAAAAAAATTGATGGTTCCTTAGGTGCTTAATTAAAGTTTGGAATGTCCATGAATCATTTCCGCAACTTGAGGAGGCCATGTTATCCATGGTAGTGAGGACTAACTAGGGTACACTAAATTCCCTGGAGCTAAAAAACGCTATTTATTGGAGCCCTGGAAGAACATTTTCTATACTGAGAGCTGTAGTTCACTCCGCAGTCATTGAAAGCTGAGAGAGTTCCAGCTGATGATTTAACTAGCTGGTTTTCTTTCAAAGGCAGCTGGAAGACAAGTGCATTCAGAATGACGAGGATTGAATGGCTTGAATCATCACCTAGGTGATAAATTGTAATGCTAGATTATCTCTTAGGAACTAAATAATAAAGCTTTCATTTAAAACTTCCAATTACTTTTCCCAATTTGTCTGTAGAAGCAGGGGTGTGGTAAATACAAGTTCCCCATTTCCCAGGGTTGGTCACTGAGGCCCAGAAGGAAAGGGACATTTTCCAGAGTCACATAGCAAATGAACCGTGGAAATGAAAAGAAAAAAAAAATGGCATTCTGAATTTGGGATGAAATTGAAAATAAGAGTTCACAAACAGAGCTTTTAGTCCCTGTGCAACTCTGACTTCAGTGCAAGGAACTAACAAAAACATACTGGCTCCTATAATCCTTCCCCTGGGTTCCATGGGGGGATTTTTGAGTGAGGAAAATGCCCACAGTCTGCTCTGTATTGCACTGAGTTAAGAACTGGCTACTCATCAAAATTCTCTAGAATGATCACCTTTGTTTTCTCTCACAACAGTGGTAGAATATTAAGTTCTACAACATTGCCTGCTTTCTGCAACTATCCAAATGTCAATACCTATGTAAACTCTTTGTAACATTTCCTTCTCTTTCTGCTTCAGTTTTCTTTGATTCAGCCCCAGAACACTCTCTCCTAGACTACTGGGCAGCATTCCCTCACCAGTGCAGATTGGTGGATCTTTCTTGAGTGAGCACTGGATGCTGACCTCCTTTTCGAGACATCTATTTGCATGCACAGGGCTACTGATGACATCAATAGTTTTGCACTATGGAGCCACATTTGGAGTTCTACCTAGAAGACAGGCAGAATACAAATGTTTTCATGAGGTATGTGAGCCAATTTCTCATTTAGGAGGAGAAATGTTGCAGATGAAAAAATTTGGAAACCTAAATTGGATGCTTAGTTCCCGTGGGTGTTTTCATTCATTTAATACGAATACATTAAGAAAAATGTGAAAAACAATTTGGTGCTGAGAATGAAATACTACAGTCCCTCTCCTCTAGGAGGAGCTTGTACTTTGGCTAGAAAGGAAAGAGATACAAGGCAAATAGATTATGAACCAAATAAGTAACATTGGCAATTAGGATTCTATGCAGGAGTTTAAAGGCATGGAAAATGGAAAAGCTGGAAAAGACGTTGCTGGGGTAAGTGTCATCAGCTGAAGGTAGGTTAAAAGACAATTGAATTAGCATAAGACCATTCATATAAATTAAAAGTACACATACAAAATAACACAATAACACTATTTTTCAAGGGCATGCATTTCATTCCTCCCAGCAAACACATTACTATGGGCACCTTTGAGTAGGAAGAAAAAGGAAGGGGTATAAGGGTAAACAGAAAATAAAATATGAGGAAGATTTTGCTCAAATTAGTAATTATAATGTGCTATGAAATGTAAATAACTCACCTTCAACTTTTATCAGCAATGTGACCTTGGCTAAATCTGTAAATCATTGTCCTTGATGCAGCAAGATGGCCTCATCTATAAAATGAGAATAATAATATTTCGCTTTCAGAGTTGTTTGTAGAATTGAATAAAATAATGGATAAAAAATATTGTCAAGTACTATCTTAGTCTACTTGGCCTGCCATAGAATGAGTGACTTAAAAAATGGAAATTTATTTTTGTAGTTCTGGAGACTGGGAATTCCAAAATCAAAGTGCCAACTCTCTTTCTGCTGTATAGATGGCTACCTTCTTGCTGTGTCCTCACATGTAGGGAGAGAGAGAGAGAAAGTCAAACAAGCTACCCCTCTGGTACCTCTTCCTACAAGGACACTAATCCTGTGGTACCAGGTCCCCACCCTTGCAACATCACCTAACCTTATTTACTTTCTTATAAGTTTTAGCTTCAAAGCCACATTGTGGTTTGGGGAATTGGCATTTGAACTTGGACAGGAAATATCACACAATTCTTAGCAAGTGTCTAGCACATATCTAGAATGTTAGCAAGTATTTAAAATTAGTTTTCTCTTCCCCAAACCATTGATTCCCTACCCTAGCCTCTTTCTCCATGATACTAAGGCAAGAGCAAGGTATGAAATGATATCAAATAGAGACGTTGGACTAAAACATAACTGAAAATATTGATTTTTATAGATTATCAGAAGGAATAAACTCAGTAATGCATTTGAATTTTGCATAAAATTTCCCTTAATCTAAAACCTGATTTCTCAATTTTTTATTCAATAACATGTCAGGGAGAATTGTAATTCTCTAAATGTAAGACTAGATCACTTTAGTTGGTGTGTAATATTCTACTAGTAACTGTATTTATTACTACACTATAATTTATTTAACTCTTTTCTTAGTCATGAACATAGTGCTATTGATTTTCTGTTACGTGCCATGCCATGCTGGGCATGCTTCTACTAACTTTTTTGCACTTTTGTATGTATGCATTTGCACAAGCTCATCTTCAGGTTTGATGCAAAGCACTAAGCAGCCATCCAGAAAATTCACTGTACTTTATTTTTTGACCATCCTTCACTTCGTTTCACATTCTATGCTGTTCCATGAGTCTGCTGCCCAGGACCACTGGCTCCTTCTCTAGGAATAGCCTCCTTTTGTTCTCTTCCCCAGACTTCACTTCCCAAAATTGTGCCAACACTTACCTTGCTGTGAAGAAACCCGGGTATACTTTGCAAAGCCACTTATTCAACTTGAAAATTTTAAAAATTGAACACCTTGCACTGAGGGAATCAAGTTGCTGTACTAGATTTCTTGTGTTAATAAAACTCAGATTAAATGCAAGCTTTAAGCCAGAATTAAAAGGCCACGGACGAGAGAAACAGTGCCAATTCTTCCTTCCAATCAACAGAAAAGGTGCTTTTCTCCACCTGGCTAGTTTATCTGTTTTTTTTTTTCTTTTTTTTTCTTGTTTTGGTTCCCTCTCCTCATTCCCCCAAATACCCCTTCGCACACCTTTTTCGCTTTGCCTGTCACACAAAGTGACTTCTTACAAAGCTCTTTTCCTGTCAAATACTGATGTGTATAGTTGGTTGATATTTAAAAATGAAGTAAAAAGACAATTCTTCTGCTTTACAAGTATAATGGGGAAACAACCCTCCATCCCCACTTCTCAGCATATCCACATTTGACCAGTGTTTTAAGACATCTTCTCAAGGACCTTGTTTCCCTTCCATAGGATTCTTAAACTACAACCTCGATTTGTTGAATATTTCATTATCCACTCTTTGCCAAAATGTTTGCACATGGATTCTGTTTTCCCTAATAAAATTATAGGGTTCTACAAGGAGAAATTGTGCATTCTTCTCTTCTTTGTATCTTGCCTTCTACTGTGGTTATACTTAAATAGTTGGGATTCCATCAACATTTATTAATAGCTTTCCAGAAATATTGGGGAGGTGCAAAGTACAGTGTTAACCTAAGACTTATCTCAGATTTCTTAAAATCTCATAGTGGATTTAAGATACAAACATATACAATGGTAAAGAACATTTCACATAACAGGTAAGTAATCTTCACCTGTATCCAGCTATGATTCCAGATTATCTGACTTCCTGAGTCACAGTGCTCTTTCCACTAATCTCTTCCAGTGTATATGCACTTTCAACTTTTCAAAATTTTCAAATAGTTTCTGTTAACATGTACTCAGCACCAGGAAAGACAGATTTTAAATGTCATGAAAGGAGTATTCAGCTGGGATGGTAGGAGTTGACTATGAGCTGTGACTTTCTTCTACTATATGAGCTGTGACTTTCTTTTACTAAGCATGCCTGCTTTCTCTCTTGTTTACAGCATTTTTACTGTTCTCATTGTGTCCACTTATTCAATGTGCCCTGTGCACCTATTCTGAGTGGCATGCACTGTACAGACGATGAAGGTAGTGCAGTAAAGAAGACAAAGATACTATGTTCACAGAGCTTACTGCATCTGAAAGTCGCATCATCAATTGGGAAACACAAGTATACAAAAGAGGATCTTCCTTTGCTGTCTGCCCTCACAAAGGAACGTCCTCTTTGGAGTACTTTGTTCAGAGGATCTTTCTAAAACGGTAGGACCAAATGGATCTCTGCTTCCTGAAGCTCATGTAGATATTGAACTCCTTGCATACTAAGCTGGAGCCCAACAGTGTTTTCCCACTTGCTGTCCAAGATTCTGACTTCCATTTTGCTTTCTCAGTTGGTTTCTGATCACATTTTCTCCTGTAACATAGCCTCAAAACTGAAAGCAGGGCCTTTGCATGCTTCTTTCTGGGCATTGCTACCATTGCTTTTATCACCCTTAGACTTCCGCCTTTGTTTCATACCACTTAGGCATTTTGGATTCTGGGTTCTCCTCATCATTGACATTGGTCTTCACCCCTCCCCCTCTCCCTACGGAGGATTTGGACATCTAGTACATGGAAGTCCCCTACACTCTAGGTCCTACCATGATGCAGATTTCAACTTTTTGATTAACAACTGTCCTCAGTTCCTGTCTAAAAAGGCTTTGAGGGCCCTTTCTCTGTTATAACCTCCCACATCAATTAACACTCAGAATCTTGAAACCAGTACAACCTGGAAATGTTCCACTTTTAAAATCTTAGTCCTCATATCTCTGGCAAAAACATCCTTCTTTTTCTGCCCAGTTACTTTCTTATGTTTGAATAAGAATTCTGAAACAGATTTCTAAAAGACCAATTCTGTGATCATGTCAAGACTTACAGTCCCCAAATCACTTCAATTCCCCATTGGTTTTACTTTTTACTATTCTCAGCCAGACCTCAGAGTTAATTTCCTTATTTTCTTTCCTTTGCCCTTAAAGTTCTTTGACATTTATCCTCTAGCCAAGCTTTGTCTTAATATAATCATTTAGTTCCTTTACACTTATTCCAGACTGCAAAGAAAAATTATACAATGCTGCAGATTGGAGCCACTATAAATTCATTCCATCTCTCTATATTCATTCTATCTGTCCACCTGTCATGTATCTCTATCTGTCTGTCCATCTATCTGTCTGTCAATCTATACATCATCTGTCTTCTATTTTTTATCTATGCACTATTTTAACTCTAATCTTCTGACTCCCACTCTTCTGTTTTTTTCTTTAAAGTCAAATTCTGAGACAGATTGTCCACACTCACTGCAAACAAATAAATAACTGGAAATAGTCATGTATCTCCCATTTGATCTCTAACTCTCTAAAATCTGTTTTTAGTCCCCAACACTTTGTGCAAAGGTCACTCATGACTTCATTATTCCTAAAAGCAACCTGTCATTATCTTCTCCAATACCAACATTTGAATATCAGATGCAAAAAACCTGACTTATTCACGTCACTACTTGATTCTCCTAACTCTGCTCTAACTCCCCCTCTCTCCAGGAATCTTCTTCCAGCTCTTCCTACCTCATGCTCTTTCCTCAGTCTGCTGCTCTTCACTCTGTGTAAAGAATACCTCGTTTATGTTTAAAGCACCCTCAGACTAATGTTCCCAAATCTTATCCCCCAGTCCAAACTCTGCAGGCCCACCTGCTGCTGAACATTTCAGTTGAATATCCTACAGGTAACTCAAGATGCAAACATTCAAAACTGAATCTACCTTCTTTTCCTTCAAATGTGCTTCCCACAAATCTGTGCCTAATGTAGTTGGTAAACGAGTTTTACTGAGTAGGGAGGACACTGAGCTTGAAATCCCAGAGTCGCTTCACCAAAGTAGCAGCTCCTGATCCTGTTCAGCTCTCTCAAGGGAGATTTTGTTTGAAGAGCTGAACAAATTCATAGTTATTCCATTTCCTCCTTCACAGCATTACTAAGAAAGCTATGTGTGAGATAAGGTTTATAATCTGGGGTCCCCAGGCTGGAGCCCAGGGTTTCCAATGATCTAGAGCTTTTCCCAAATGGGTACAAGCCAGTAGTGAAGCAGGCAATACACCTGCTTGGTGGATTTTTACATCAATCAGGGTGTGATAGCCTGTTCACAGCCCACTGGCACTTCAGAGCCTTGCTTTTGGAACTCATAGGTGAGATTTATTTTGGATGTCTTTTGCAAGATGGAAGAATCTAGGCCTTGGCTTTGCCCTATTAGTTTGTTTAGCCTGTCAGCATTATTCTGATTGTTTAGTGCCGTCCTCACAGGCTACAAGATGCGAAATAGGCGAAGCGGCTAATCAGTTAAGAAAACTCTGATTAAGTTCCATGAAGACTCAATGAGCATTGTACAGATTAATTGAATTCTTAGAGATTAATTCTCCTTCCCACATTCCAAGAGATTGTTCTCTTTCAGAGCCCAATGCCAAATCGGTGGTGGGAGAAATTAGAAATCCCAAACTAAATAAATCGCCTTTGCTTTTATCTTGGCCATCATGATAAACAAAGCAGCAAATGCGAGGTGCGTAGGGAAAATACAGTCACTGAGTCCTGGAAATATGAGGACACACCTATAGAAAGATGAGGTATACTTTTGACTTCATGATAAATAATCAGCCAAATTTATAATTTATTTATTTATTTTAGAGACAGAGTTTCACTTTACTGCCCTTGGTAGAGTGCCATGATGTCACATCTTATAGCAACCTTCAATCCCTGGGCTTAAGCTATTCTCTTGCCTCAGTCTCCCAAGTAGCTGGGACTACAGGCACCTGCCACAATGCCTGGATATTTTTTGTTGCAGTTTGGCGGAGCTGGTTTTGAACCCTCCACCCTCCATATATAGGGCCGGCGCCCGACTTACTGAGCCACAGGCACTGTCCAAATTTACAATTTATTGACTCAAATTCTTGCAGAACACTTCTAGGACTTAAGGAACACTCTAAGTGGTTTTTGCTTTGCACATTCAAACAAGGTCATTGGGTGCTAGGGCTACTCTGCACTACTATCCATAAATTAGAAGCAGATGTAGGAGAAAAATTTGTGTTTTTTTTTAATAGAGATTTTGTTTTCAGAACAATTTCAGTTTTACAGAAAAATTGAGTGGAAAGTACAGTGAGGTCCCATATCACCCCAACACACTGCTTCCACTGCTGTTAGCATCTTGCATCAATAACAATTTATCAATATTGGTTTATCAATTATAGCAAATGTGTAACATTAATGCCAGATGCTAAAAAGAACTTGCAATTTTTTTTTTGAGACAGAGCCTCAAGCTGTCACCCTGGACAGAGTGCTGTTGCATCATAGCTCACAGCAACCTCCAATTCCTGGGCTCAAGTGAGTCTTTTGTCTCTGCCTCCCAAGTAGCTGGGACCACAGGCACTCACCACAACACCCAACCATTTTTTTTTTTTTTTTGGTTGCAGCCGTCATTGTTTGGTGGGCCCAGGCTGGATTCGAACCCACCAGCTCAGGTGTACGTGGCTGGCGCTCTAGCCTGTTGAGCCACAGACGCTGAGCCTTTTTTTTTTTTTTTTTCATCCTGGGTAGAGGGCTGTGGTGCCATAGCTCATAGCAATCTAAAACTCCTGGGTTCAAGTGATCCTCTTGCTTCAGCTTCCCAAGTAGCTGAGACTATAGGTGCTGGCCACAAGCCGGCTTGTTTTTCCATTTTTAGTAGTGATGGTCTCTCGCTCTTTCTCAGGCTGATCTCAAACTTGTGAGCTCAGGAGATCCACCCACCTTGGCCTCACAGCATGCTAGGATTACAGGGGTGATCCACTGTACCTGAGCTATCTCCATAGTTTAGCTTTGTCCTCCAGAATGCCATAGAGTAGGAATCATAAACTGTGTACTACTGTAGGTTACATTTTACTTAATGTTCCTCTATGTCTTTGTAAGGCTTGATAACACATTTTTTATTGTTAAATAACATTCCATTGTATGGATTTAGAAATGTATAGTTTTAACAAAAGACCATAGAAACTTCTAGAGTCCATCCCTTTCTTCTTTCTCCACTGGGGTGGGAGCATGAAGAATTAATTTGCTGAAAGATGAATGTTTGGGGTATGACTACCATATCAGGATATCCTCAAGAGAATTCTTTCTATATTTTCATTTTCATTCATGTGCCAGCATTAATGCTTTCTTCCCAATCACTCCAAACCTAAAGATTCTTTCTCCTCAATTTCTCAAATTTTATTAAATCCACATACTGTTTTAATTTTCTTCTATATCGAGCTAGTTCATGCCCTCATCGTTTCTCCACAGACTATGGCAATGCTCTCCCATTTGGTCTCTGCATTCACCCATGCCCTCCTCCAGTCTGCATTCCTCACTGTTGCTGGAGAGAGAGATCCATCTGACATAGAAATGTTATCAGATCATCCTTCTGCTAAAATCATCTGACTACTCCTCATGCCCTTTGCATGAAGTCCATGTCATTCTTCTGTGGCTCCTCTCTGTCCCTTTGGCAACACCACTTTTTCCACAACATTTTTTCTGAACTCTGCAACTGGTTTGTCTCTCTTTCTGAAATGTCATTTTATGCACCCCAATCAACGTCACTTGAATTCAGTCTTAGCTAAAAACATTACATGTCACCAGTTGCCTTCCTGCAATTAATTTCCCTTCCCCTCTTCTGTCCAAACCAGTTATTCTCCACCTGTGAGTCACAACCCAAAGGCACTGTGTTAAAGGGTCATGGCATTAGGAAAGTTGAGAACCACTGGTTTAAACTCTAGTGAGGACCCTGCTCTGTGTTGCACTAAACCTTTGACATATCTCTACTTTTGTACCTTCCTTACTATGTCTTACAAGATTATCTAATTCCTTATATGCCTTCTATGCTATAAGGACAGAGATACATTCACTGTTGTATTTGCTAACCCCAGTATATTCTGGGTTACGACATTGATGCTACTTAAATGAATGAAAGAACAGTTGTCCAAGGCCATGCTGACTCCTGACTGGCCAATGATGAGAGCTCTAACCATAGTAGATCTACATTTCTGGATGCTGAGAAAAGAAGGGGACTTACTGAATACAGCAATATTCCCCTCTGTTCTCTGTCTCTGGCTCAGGCTCCTTTTATTCATTTTCTCCTGGTCAAGGAAGCTTGGCTCCTTTCTTTTCCTTTCTTTGGGAGAGGCTATTTACTCTTTTCAGTGTTTAAGGTCAAACTAGACCAGTTCTGTTCACTTATAAAACATAAGTAGAGTTTTGGTGCTTGAGGGCTCTGCCCTCAATAATAAAATAATTACATGTGACTCAAGCCATGGTTCTGGCAGGAGAGACTTGGAACGGATTACAGAAATCCTAGAAAGGACCAAATTCTGCATGTCCCCATTTTCCCTTCCAATGTCTTTGGACTTTGGACTGCATTCCAACATCTACAGATTATTTTTCTCTCTGCTCTTCACTGCTTGCCTTTCGTTTTCCTAGTCTCCTCTTAGAGTAGAGTCCGAATATGATGGCTGTAAAGCTGTCCCAATAGGAGACTACTGGAGTCATTCCTCACTTGGCTCCCTGAAAAGTCAAAGCTGTGAGATCTGGACTTGCTTATTAAACAGGAGCATTTGACTTGAAGAGGGAATTTATTTGAAAAGACTAAGTGCAAACTCTAACTCATATCTCCGAAGGTCATCATGACAATATCTATGTCTCAAATTTCCTATCCCTTTCTGTCCTGCATCTCTGGCTCAGGCACCTCCTATTCATTTGCTCCTGGGCAATGCTAGGCAGCAACTTGGCTCCCTTCTTTGGGAGAGGTTGTTTACTTGTCTCAGTGTTTAAGGTCCAATGAGACCAGCTCTGCTCTTACAAAACATAATTTCTCATGCCTTGTCTCCTCTGTCAATTGACTGAAGAGTACCTGTAAGAAATGTGGGGGAGGCAAAGGATAATTCTGATGTTTTATCTTATTCCTTTAGTCCTTTCCTTAGAGGATTTGGGTTCTTTTTTTTCTGATTACGAAATATTAGCTGTCTTCTCAATAAAGATTGAGGTATCTTCATGACAGCACTGTCTAGAAAATCTAACAAATGTGAGTACATAATTCCTTAGGACAAGACTGGTTTTTGAGAAAGTACCCTTTCAAGTACTATGCAAATTTGATCTTCATTTTCTGGATGCTGTGAAAAGAAGGGAACTAATATTAATTGAGCATCTATTCAGGGCTGGGCATAAAGCTTGGTGATTTGCAAAAATAGCTATCATTTCAAATTTCTCAACAACCATAACAATAATTTTGCCAACATTTATCGAGCTATAATTATGTGTCAGGACCTCTGTTAACAGATTTACTTGAGCTGTCTAATTTCAGTTTCACAACCACACATAATATAGGCACTTTTCAATTATCCTTGCTTTGCAGATAAAAAGAAAACATAAAAAGAAGCTAACCAACTTGCCTATGAAAACATAATTAGCAAATCAGTTTTGAGATCTGTCTCTACGACCAAATGACTCTGTGCCAAAATTCATAGGTATTTTGTTATAATTATTTTTGACTATGTACAATGTTTTATTATAATTATTTTCAGTTTATAGTCCAAGAACACAGTTTGAAAAGCCAGCTTGGAAAAATCAACCTTGTATCACCCTCTTCTCAAGGTCTTCCCCCCACAGCATGGTGTGATGATGACTGGAGGGCCTGATCCAGGCTGTGACTTGCAGTGGGAGCTTGAGGACAAAATGTAGTTGAAGAAACCACCATGTAGTGCTATCACATAGACACCTGGAACAAGCTCTCTAGCTTCCCCCACCCCCAGGGTACTTCACTGTTTGGAAAATGTAAAGTATTACTAATTTTGGCTTGAAGTCTCTCCTAGTAGAATTGCTATCATTCTAGCCCTTCCCTGAGGAGACTCCAGGGGAGGGGGTTGTGGATATTTACAACATGGCTTTTGTAGGACATTTCTTCATCCTGGAGGACAGGCTAAGTGTCTAATCCATGACCAGGTGTCCCTCTCACAGGAAACTTATTTTTACTGACAGATGCTCTTGTGGCTCTTGTCCGAGCTCTGTTCAGTTTATGTTAGTTTATGTCTACTAAGACTGCCATTCTCCAGGAGAGCCTGATAAGGAAAGAAGTTTGCTCTCGCAAAGGTCCTCAAACTATGGCCGTGGGCCACATGCGTTGGTGTGAATTGTATTTGTTCCCATTTTGTTTTTTACTTCAAAATAAGATATGTGCAATGTGCATAGGAATTTATTCATAGTTTTTTTTTTAAACTATAGTCTGGCCCTCCAATGGTCTGAGGGACAGTGAATTGGCCCCCTGTTTAAAAAGTTTGAAGATGCCTATGTAAGGGCACCAGTAGGGTGAGACCCAGAGGAGGAAGCACAACAAGACACAAAATAGCAGATGCACTTTTATTACTTACAGATCCCACAGAAAAGAGGGCAGCATGCCTCACAGGACTGCAGGGAGGGGAGAGTCTGTAACACACATGAGTAAACAATGAGAGAGAGAGATCCATGGCCAAACCCTTTATTAGGGTCCAGGGCATGAGGCCAGCTGGTTTCCCTCAGGGCATTCTAATTGGTGGGTTTACAACAATAGCTATGAATTCTGTTGAGTGTGCTGTGACTGAAAAGTAGTCACCTTGGCATATCTATGTAGTCTATCTGTGTTGTGGGGATCAATAGAACAAGTCAAGTAGGTTGCATGTAATTGCTCTATAAAGAGGTGGTCAGCAGGTGGTGGTTGTATGATAGGCCTAGATAGGAATGGATCAAAGTGAGAAATTCGGAGGAGGTTAAGAAGTTGAAACTGTGTCAAAGATGACTGAGCTTTCCTTCTAATATGAGTAAGTTAAACTTATATTCAAAATGAATACCAATGCATCATAAAATTATAATAATTCATTACATTCATTTCTTCATAGTAGATGTTACTCCAAGCGAAGGAGCAAAAATACTGGCACAGCCATCCCACAACAATATCTTAATGTTCTGGCACCGCCAACCCACAATAATATCCTAATGTCCTAAATTTGATTGAATCACAGAAACATACATTAGATTTCTATTAAATTTCCACTTACATAAGATTGAATTTCCAAGGCTCACCAGGTGAGACAAGCTGTTGTCTCCTAGATAAGTCATTTGTCAGTCAAATAGGGTATCCCAGGTGGTCATGTATGCCTTGTTTGCAGACTCATAAACCAAGGGACTAAACATACCCCATAGAAAGGGGGAAAACATCTCTCTCAATGGTTCTTTTTCTTTTAAAGTAATGGCACAATTATAAGAACTCAATGAATATCTTTTGTGGTTAAAAAGATCAAAGATTGAACAAAGCCAAATTTGGAATCAACTTTGAGTTAACCAAAGTTGACACTGTTAGAGTTTTTGGTCATAAGGGAGACATCTAGACTCTTCAGTGGGGTACATGGGTTCATAAAAGGCCCAGGCACTCAGAAATGACTTGTAGGTCCTATCAAATGCCATCCCCATGAATGGATTATAGAGATAAATTCTCAATAAGATCTCCATCTTTGCAGACAAGTACCATCAAGCTTGAATATAACAAGTAAAGATTACAAGCAAAGGCTACAGGAGGGTTTTGTACAAAATCTGTGAGTGTGGGCATACTAGTAACCAGAAAGACTTGGTGGGAACAAATCCAAAATAAAGTATTTCAGGTTACTACTCACAGGGTTTAAGGGAAGAAAATGTGATGTCATCCTAAAATAAAACTTTAAAAGAGGATTTAACTGGAAAACAAGTTTAAAAATACTTACATGACTTATAAAAAATATATACACACATAAAAATGCAGGTACTCAGATATCAGTTTGATCCAAATCTGGAATTTATCACAATATCTGTGCCTAGTCTCTCTTCAGCATTTTATTATATTTTTTTCTCTTTTTGCTTTCTCAGTCTTACATCCATAGGCACTCACTGTTAATTTACATTACTGGTATTGTTTTATACAATAAATTCTGACTTGCTTAACATAAAACTTTTTCTAAAATCTATCCATGAAACACAAATAATGTAACCTAATCATTTGTAGCCTTATATTAAACTGAAATTTTAAAAATATATCGATGTTGATATCTACCTATCTACCAATATAAGTCAATCTGTAGATTAATAGAAATTTAGAACATTTCTTTGTAAGACTATTCCATCTTTAAAAAAAGTAGAAATTTCTGTCTATTGGACAACACAGATTAACCCACAGAACATTATGTTAAGTAAAATAACCAGGCACAGAAAGATAAATACCTTGTGATCTCACTTAAATGTGGCATCTAAAAAAAATACTTGAATGAAAAAGTAGAATGCTACCTTGGCACTAGGGAGTAGAAGAATTGGGAAGATGTTGGTCAAAAGAAAAAATTTAAAAAAATTTTTTAAAAAGATAAAAATTTTCAGTTATACAGGGGAAATAAGTTCTAGAGAGCTGTCATATATCATGGTTGCAGTTAAGAACAATTTATTGAATACTTACACTTAAAAGTTACTGGAGGCTGTGCCTGTGGCTCAAAGGAGTAGGGCGCAGATCTCATATGCCAGAGGTGGCGGGTTCAAGCCCAGCCCTGGCCAAAACTGCAAATAAATAAATAAAATTAAATACAATTTAAAAAAATTACTTAGTAGACTTTAAGTGTTTTCACCACAAAGAAAAAAGTAGGTAAGCATACCTTAATTAGCTTGATTTAGCCATTCTACATCATATATGCATAGCAAAACATATTATACTCCATAAATATGCACAATTTTTGTCAATTAAAATAACATTAAAACTTATTTTAGCTGATAAATAAGACTCATTATTGAATAACTTCAATCCTTTAAAGATAACACACTTTTCGTTGATACAGGCTGTTTCAAATTTTAGCTATTGCAAACAATGCTGGAGGAAATATTCTTGCCCTATTTATGCATATGTTTATGTACCTATGCAGGAAATTTTCCAGGTTCCATATCTAGTATTAGATATGTGCATATTTAATTTTATTAAATACTTCCAAATAGCTCTGTAGAATAATTGGACTAGCTTATAGTTTCATAATATTCTCATCAGAATATGATTTTATCTGACTTTAGTTTAACCATATTTCCTTTGATAGTTCTTGGTTTTGATGTTTTATTCAAGATATTCTTAAGATATTTCCTTTTATGATTTTTGATGTTTAATTTAAGAAATTCTTTTCCTTTTCCAGTCTATGTTTCTTTCAAATGATTTTCTAACTTTTTCTTTAATTTTTTTTTTTTTTTAAGAGACAGTCTCACTTTATCACCCTCTGTAGAGTGCCATGGTGTCACACAGCACACAACAACCTCCAACTTCTGGGCTTAGGCTATTCTCTTGCCTCAGCCTCCCGAGTAGCTGGGACTACAGGCACCCACCACAATGCCTGGCTAATTTTTCTGTTTTGCAATTCGGCCGAGGCCGGGTTTGAACCTGCCACCTTCGGTATATGGGGCTGGAGCCCTACTAGATGAGATGCTGCACAATGTTTTTATTTTTCATCTCATTAGAGATTTTTTGTTTACAATTTTGAATGTAATCTAATATTTCTGCATATTATAAATAAGTTTCTGGATACCATGTATCAAATAATTTACTTCCTACTGTTTTATGTTGCCCCTGTTATCAAACAGGGAAGATATGATATGGATAGATTTCTAGATTCCCCAGACTGTTCTCTTGGGTCTCTCTGTGACTCATATCTACACTATTTTTGTTAGGTTGGCTTTGTAATATGTTTTAGCATATCACAACATTGATATTTTTGAGAACTTTTATTTCTTTTCCTTCAATCATTACTTTTTTTACTTTGTGTTTTATAATTATATTGTCTAATTTCACCTTCCTGCTCCCTTTAGTTTCAATTAAAGTTTCATTATTTATTTAGATTAACTTGGGGAAAATTGAGAGATTTTCAATATTAAATCCTATAAAGAAAAATAAAATTTCATGACCCTCTAAATTAACTATGCCAATGGGGAAATCAAGTTTTGGAGATTGAGTCCCTAACATATTTGCAATTCTCCTTCTTACATTATAGATCAGTTCTTTTTATGTTTTTTGTGCTTTAAACAACTAGGATACACCAGAGACCAGACTATCTACCTCTTCTAACCATTGACCATTGTTATAGATTAACTGTATTATTTATTCAACTCAAACTAGAACACACCCAAGACCCTGTGACTATTACATCTTTAATGTGGAGAAAGACCATTTCATTAATGAAATCATCACAATTATTGATTTAGCCTTACATAGAATGATATTAAAATTCTGTTATACTTTCCGACACTTTGCTTAAGAATAAGTCCAAGTCCATCCAGGTTAATACAAAATATGTAAAGTCTCCATTTTTTTATGGTTACATTCCATGGCATATGTACAGGTTGGTGGGCATTTAGGTTGTTTCCACATCTTGGCAATTGTAAATTGAGCTATAATAAACAATTTGGTTCAAATGTCCTTATAACTTGTTTTCTGTTCCTTCTGGTTAGATGGCTAGTAATGGGGTTGCAAGATTAAATGGGAGGTCTAGTTTGAGTTCTTTGAGGATTCTCCATACTTCTTTCCAAATAGGCCATATTAGTTTGCCCTCCCAGCAACAGTATGGAAGTGTTCCCTTCTCTTCACATCCACACCAGCATCTGCAACTTTGGGACTTTGTAATGTGGGCTATTTTCACTGGGGTTAGGTGATATATCAGGTTGGTCTTGATTTACATATCTCTGATTAGGGACAATGACCACTTTTTTAAATCTTTGTTAGCATTTGTCGTCTTCCATAGAGAAGACTCTATTCATGTTCTTGCTCCCTTGTAGATGGAATTGTTAGCTCTTTTTTTAATTATTAATTTGAGTTATCTGTAGATTCTCGTTATCAGCTCTTTGTCAAGATTAGTAACATGCAAGTTATTTTTTCCCTTTCTAAAGATTGTCTAGTTGCCCTAAGTTTTGTGTCCTTAGCTGTGCAGAAGCTTTTTAGTTTAATTAAATCCCATTCGTTGAAGCACATTCTTCTTAGTAAAGTATCTCAAGAATGGAAAATCAAGTATCAATTGTATTCAATACTAATATGAAGCCAGTAGACGATCTAATACCCACCCACATAAGGAAAAAAATCAATTTAATTCAAGCTGGGGCAAGGGTAATGAGGGAGGGGGAAATGAGTGGAGGGAGGAGGATTGGTGTGTTCCCACTTAATGAGCACACCTCTTAAGGTACACAACTGCAAGACTCTACCAAACAAATGCATGCATTGCAACCTATTTGTTTGTACCATCACATTAACCTGAAATAAAAAACAAAAAATATAAAAGCAATTCGAGGCCAGGAGTAGTGGCTCATTATTGTAAATCCAAAACTCTGGAAGGCTGAGGCAGGTGGCTCTTCTCAGCTCAGTAGTTTGAGACCAGCCTGAGCAAAAAACAAGACCAGTTTCCTCTAGACATGAAAAAAAAACTAGGCAGGTACAGTGGTGGATGCCTGTATTCCAGCTACTCAAGAGGCTGAGGCAAGGGGATTGCCTGAGCCCAAGAGTTTGAGATAGAACACTATAGTACTCTACCCAGGGCATAAAGTGAGACTGTCTGAAGGAAAAAAAAAAAAAAGTAACCAAACTTGTACATGTTAGAAGACTGATTTCCATTCTTCAGAATCTGTACTTCTTGAGTGGCTCATGTTCAAACTTTGCTTTTGAATAAAGTAGAATCCTGCTTTAAACAAAACAAAAGTAGATTCTAAGACTTTTCATTATTTTAGGTTGATAATTCTCATGTCAAAGACCAAACTATAAGTTTAAAGATTTCAGTTGGCTTTCTTATAATTCTAGAATAGGGTAACCCTTCATCATAAAATAAAATAGGTGTCTTAATGAGTCAAGCAAAAGAGATTGGTTTGGGGGAGCTGAAGAAAGCAGAAATGAAGAACAAAAAGTGGATTGGTCATTTCAAAGTTACTTTCCTTTTAAGATATGCATAGGATGACAGAATAATAGAAAGTAACTGATTAGTTAGTATCAGGTTACCCTAGGCTCGCTCTCTCTCCCTATCTCTCTTTCTCTCCCTCTGCCTTTATTTCTATTAATAGAACAGTGAGATAACAATTGCTTTTACTTTGGAACTATAGAATGGCTAATTTTTTTTTTTTTTTCATTTTTAGTCTGCTTTGTTGGGGCCTTGTGCAAGAGTTTGGTCCAAAAAAACAGCCTTCTCCTATATTTATTTATTTATTTATTTATTTACTTACTTACTTACTTACTTATTTTTGGTAGAGACAGAGTCTCACTTTATTGCCTTCGGTAGAGTGCCATGGCATTACGCAGCTCACAGCAACCTCCAACTCCTGGGCTTAGGCAATTCTCTTGCCTCAGCCTCCTGAGTAGCTGGGACTACAGGTGCCCACCACAACTCCCAGCTGTTTTTCTGTTTTGAAGTTCAGCCGAGGCCGAGTTTGAACCTGCCACCTTCGGTATATGGGACTGGCACCCTACTCAATGAGTCACAGGCGCCACCCCCAGCCTCCTCCTATAATTTTTGTTTAACATTCATTTCTACAAATCTCATGTGTTTCTCCATTGTTTCAACTCCTTAATGTTCTACAATAACATTTTATAATTTTCTCCACAAAATTTCTCTCACATATTTATTAGTTAATTTCAATATACTTTACATTTTTATTTTTGTAAATGCTATCCTCTTTCAAATACATTTTTACTCAGTAATTGCCAGTATAAAAATACTGATTTGTTTATGTCAGCTTTTTACCTAACAACCTTTTTATCTAAAGTGTCTAATAGCCTATAGATTTTCCTGAGTTTTCTGTATAAAGGATCATAATATATGTAAATTGAAACAGTTTTATCTCTTACACATACTCACATTATTTGTCATTTTACTCAGGGTTTCATTCTATTGCTCAGAATCTTCAACCAGATGTTATCCCAAAAGTCTCCCCTAAAGGTACCACACATAGGGAAAATGGAAAATTGTTGCTAAACATACCTTTAGTATAGAATATTCATTATAAAATTTTACAAATTATTTGTAAAACACTGTCTGTGCTTACCTGTCTGTGTTTACCACCTCTCTGTAAAATTTTGTAATGAATATTCTATAATAAAGGTATGTTTAGGTACAATTTCCCATTTTCCCTATGTGTGGTGCCTTTAGGGGTAAATTTGGGGACACCTTTTATTATGCTAAAGGACAATAGTGATAATAAAATCTTTGCCTTGTTACTAACTTTAAGCATATTTTTCTAAGGTTCATGTTTTCTGTAGATATTCTGTATATTTTCATAAATATCCGTGATGGGTTAGAAAGTTCATGTTTATGTTTTTCAAGAGAATTTTACTTTTAAATTGAACCAAAGCACTGATTTACATCATATACTTTTATGGCATATGATATATTTTGAATTTTGTAAATTGTCAATTTGAATTTTGTAAATTGTAAAGTTATTTTTGCCATAAATACTACTGGTTATAATGTAACATAAGAGAATCTACAGACTATTCCTCTTCCTAGTCAACAATCGTCCTTGCAGTGGCTGAGTTTTATTGTATATGTAGGAAAAAGAAGAGGTGAGGAGAAGAACTGAAAGAAATTTGGGTGCTACAATTGATTTTTAGAAGACAAAAAGAGGTTTTGTTCTCCTTTAAAGACATAAGTCTATCCAAATTGAGAAACTGAGATAGTTAAGCTTGGAAAATTAGAAAAAGTGAAAGAGAGAGTCTGAAGCAAAGATATACCACTATGAGTGAGACTTCCAAAAAATATTTTTAGGCAGGTTGGCTGAATGTTACAAATATCTTTTTCTGTGTAATTGCAAAATATAATTGTTCTTCATTTCCTTCTGGTTCTCAGACTCATGTGTTTCTTTAGAGTAGCCATCTGTGCTGAGACTGGGCCACAAAGACGTTCAACTTTAGATTTACATTCCAGCTTGGAAATTCTCAATTTTCATACTTGTGAAATTTGAGGAATAAAGCAAGCAGAGGAATTGTAACTTGGATATGTGGATGCACTGAGAAAGTCTAGCAGCTGTTGGCTTTAGTCCCCAATTACTTGTGTATGATTCAATCCAAGTGACTGAGCTGTGGCTGTAAAATGAGGTGATTAGTGTAGACAATTTTTTTAGGGACTTATTTGATGCTATCATCTTTCACTAATGGTCAAAAGGTTAATTAGAAAAAAAAAGACATATGTTTATGGTACTCAAAAGACAGAGTCTAAAATCTCTTGCCTTCCTAATCTCTGATTCATATTTGGCCCCTTTTGTTACCAAAAGTTGGCATTTGCTCAGAGGCAGCATCAGAAGAATGAAGACAAGTGGTTGGAGGAGAAGGAAAGAGAAGTTTATTAATTTGCCAGCAAATGAGGAGGTTGTTAGACTCCCATCTTCATGGACCAACATTCTGCCTCTTAGCAGAAATACAGAGATTTTAAAGGGGAAGCTTTCAGCTTCAGTCTGCTGCTATTCAGCTATAGTTGAAGGTCTGATTCATTCAACCTTGGGTTAAGACCAGCGGTTCTCAATCTATGCCTCGTGACCCACAGAAACAGTACTAAAGAACCATGATATTAGGAAGGTGGAGAACCACTGGGTTAAGACAATCTGTGACCTCCATTGGCACAATTCCTTTGAGCCATCTCTTGTATCATAAAGAACAAAGGACTCACCCCTTCCTTTCCTCTCCACTGGACTGAGGCAGGGACTTAGGTTTTGATCCCAAACAGTGGGGGATGCTTTAGAGAGACAGAAAAAAATGTATACTCTTTTTCGGGCAATTCAACCTATTACATTTTAGCCCATATTCAATTCAGAATCTCAGTGCCCTTCTACTATTCTATAGCTGCTACACCCCTTTTCAACGTTCACCCCAAGTCTGCCCATCCAGAACCACACTAAAGGTATCACACTACCCTTCCTCTAGCAAAGCCAATCTGTCAGTCTTCCTACTTGTAGAAAACATCTTCAGCCCCTTGGCATGTGGAATGAATCTGGTCAGTCTTTTCATTTCAAGGTAATTACATCTGCAATATATTTATCATTGCCAAGAACAATGTTATTTTAAGCAGCCATATAGGTTGTTAACTGAAATATAAAACTTTAGTCAACAGGAAGAGATACTGGTTGAAATGTATAGATGATTAGTCATCTTTCTGAAAAATTTCCAAAGGTAACTCATTGCTTTTTTGCTCATTTGTGAAACAAATTGTGTACACTTTCATTAATATGTGAAATCTTCTTTCTGCCCTTCATAGAATGTATATATTTTTTTCCTCAACATCAGTATAAATGGAAGCACACACGCGTACTTAGTCTCATATATCTATTCATTCATTTGCAAATATTGATTGAGTACTCTGTGGATAAGAAATCATGATAAACACCTATTAAGTGTTTGATTGTGTTTAAATTAAAAGTCAAACAAGGCCTGTGGCTCAAGTGGCTAAGGTGCCAGCCACATACACCTGAGCTGGCCGGTTCGAATCCAGCCTGGGCCCACCAAACAATGATGGCTGCAACCAAAACATAGCCAGGTGTTGTGGCAGGTGCCTGGAGTCCCAGTTTCTTGGGAGGCAGAGGCAGGAGAGTTGCTTGAGCCCAGGAGTTGGAGATTGCTATTAGCTGTGATGCCACGGCACTCTACCCAGGGTGACAGCTTAAGGCTCTGTCTCAAAAAATTAAAAAAAAAAAAAAGATAGGGAGGTATGATGAAAAATAAATAAATAAATACAAATAAAAATCAAACAAAAATTTAAGGGTGAGGAAATTACATCTTGACCAGATCTGAAAGTTCTCTATTTTAAAATCAGTCCAGGGTGGGTGTTAAAATCCACAGATTGTAGATAAAACTTTTAGCAAAATAGGTATTCTGAATTCAGCTTAAATAAGACCCTTGACCTTCATTCACTGAGAAAAATATTCAGCTAGAAGTTTGTCACAATTCTAATATCCCTGCAAAGATGAGATACATGAATCACACAGCAATATAATCAAAAAAGTAAGGAAACAAATGTATGTTTTATCCTGATTGATTTTCCTAGCTTAAATTCAATCACTTTATTCTTTCACTTCCTTTCATAGAAATGAGTTCTTTATTTTTTTTTTCTTTTCAAAACTAGCTGGCTGCTTAACACCCTACATATAGCTAGTATTAAACTTTATCTCTTTGTAATTAGTGTTTGTGCATAGAGCAATTAATTAGAATTCAGCATTAGCCATGTTTGTACCTCACTCAAGAAGCTAAAGGACCAAAATGCTGATGTCTAGAAAAGAATTACTTCAACAACTTTGATTAATTTTCTGTAAACTATCCCCAAGCAAGCGCAACAACAGACATAACACTTTTTATGCCCTCACCTCCCTTCTGCATTATGTAGTTGGTGTTGGGACCAGACAGTCTTCATGGGTATGTATAATTGATTTTAAGCAGAGGGACTAGTGTAATAGTTTGGACTGAGCCTTCTAGTTTATGTTTTCAAAACTTTCTCTAAACACATCAATCCAGTCAAATACAACCATTAAAGAACAATGTATATTCAAAAAACAGATCAACTGTGAGCAGACACGTAACATTAACAGCTAAGATTAAATGATCACTTACCATGTATCAAGAAATATACTACATATTTTGCATATGTTAACTCACTATAATAATACTATGGGGTAGGTACAGTTATTATTCTTTTTTAGGTATTTATGGAAATGGGGTACAGAGAAGCAAAATAATTTAGCAAGGAAGTAGCAAAACAAGAATTCAAAATCAAGGAGTCTGAGTCCAGAGCTCATGTTCTGCAAAAACTCTTTACAGCACACCACCAAACAGGCCTGCAGTGGTACCACACTGGTGGAGAGCAAGGCCAAGGGACTCAGAGAGGGACATACAGGCTTGTCTTACTGGGACAAAGGGGAAAGGGGAATGCATTGTTCTGAGGCCTGACCCTAAAGACAGGTATCTGAGTTGAGCACTGCAGGTATTGCCCCTTCAGGAAAGTAAAGTGCACAAAGAGAAATTGGAGAAGTCTAAGGTAGGAATTCTTCTCAAGGGACCACTGAGAGACGAGAAAAAGCCACTATGGCATCCTGCTTACTCAGGACCTCTCTAAGCTGTTTGTTTGTAAGTCCTCATGACACCCAGGTGTGTGCTCTTTGCTGAAGGATGAGACATAAGTCTGTGCTGTTGGCCATTTGGAGGCACAGATTGAATCTGTATCTTAAAATATTAGGTCTTGCAATCCCAAGCACAGGCTATCTTCCCTTTTATTTAGATTTTCTTTAATTTCTGTCAACAAAGTGTTGTAGTTTTCAGAGTACAAGTTTTATATTTTGTTTATTAAACTTATTCCTAATCATTTTAATTTTTGATGCAACAATTATAGGACAAGAATACAGGGAAAAGGAAAAGAGAGGGGAGGGGAGGGGGGAGAATGGGTGGAGGGAGGGCAATTGGTGGGATCACACCTATGGTTCATCTTAGAAGGGTACTGGTGAAACTTACTAAATGTGGAATACCAATGTCTTCATATAGTGATTAAGAAAATGCCATGAAGGCTATGCTTAATATTTCGATGAAAATATTTCAGATTATATAGGAAGTCAGCATGTTATGCCCCATGATTGCACTAATGTACACAATTTTGATTTAATAAAAATTTAAAAAAATAAATAAATGGAATTGTTTTCATAACCTTATTTTGATTTTTTTTATATCTTGTATATAGAAATACCACAGATATTTTATATTGATCTTGTATCTTATGAACTTGCTGAATAGTTTTCTTGTGAATTTCTTAAGATTTTCTATATATAAGATCACGTTACCTGTAAACAGAGATAGATTAACTATTTTTCAAATCTGGATGCCAGGCTTGGTGCCTGTAGCTCAAGTGGCTAAGGTGCCAGCCACCGTCACTAGCTTAGGCCTGCCAAACAACAACACCTGCAACCAAAAAATAGCCAGGCATTGTGGTGGGCACCTGTAGTCCCAGCTAGATGGGAGGCTGAGGCATAAGAATTGCTTAATCCAGGAGTTTGAGGTGGCTGTGAGCTGTGACACCACCAGGGTGACAGCTTGAGGCTCTGTCTCAAAAACATCAAAAAAAAAAAAAGAAGAAAAGAAACAGAAAAACAAATCTGGATGCCATTTGTTTCTTTCTTTTCTTCTTCTTTTTTTTTTTACTTCCTAACTGCCCTAACTAGAACCTTCAATAAAATGTTAAAGAGAAGTGAAAAGAACAGGCATACATGTGTTGTTATTGTATTTAAGGGGAAACCATCTAAGCATCTAGTCTTTGACCTTTAAGTATTACGTTACATGTTTTCATAGATGCCCTTTATCCCAATGAAGTTCCCTTCTTTTCCTGGTTTATTGAGCATACCTTGCTTTCATTTTTTTTAATCATGAAAGAGCATTGAGCTTGCAAAGTTCTTTTTCTGCATGGGATATCCATGTGGTTGTGGTCATTTATTCTACTTATGTGTGTATAATACACTACAGTAAGAAATTTTCACAGTTTATACAAATCTTGCATTCCTGGGATAAATTCCTCTGGGTCATGGTATATCATTCTTTTAATGTTACTGGATTCAGGGCTAGTATTTTGTTGAAGATTTTTGCATTTCTGTTCATAAAGACAGTGATATCTTTATTTCTTGTGATGTTTTTGTGTGGTTTAATGTTGGGGTATTACTAGCCTCTTAGATTTAGCTGAGATAATTTAAGTTTCTGAATTGGCTCTTCTTAGCCAGAATATAAGCACTTATGAGCAGAATGAAATTCAATGCCCTACTAACTAGTAACTCAATAAAAATGTGGTGAACTGAATTGCTCTGGCTGTACAGAGGGCACTATCCATTACAATTTTCTAACATATAATGAGAGAATGGATTATTTTCTTTTTCTCTCAGAATAGTCTTAGGTTCTTACTCTAAAGTTTATGAAACTACGAATATCCCTGTTTTTATAAGTTTGTTTATAAATAGAAGTAACTGATAATTTGATTTGCTTTAATTCAAATTCCAGCTCTCTTGGGAACTTTGCATGTTTTATAAAAAGCCTTAAAATTTGGCAAATATTTTGACCTTTTCTGTGATTTTATTTTAATTTGCATTAGTAAAAAAGGTATTCACAAACCAAGGAAGATACATTATAATGAACCATTTATCAATGTAAATATAATTTTTAATAATTTTTAAATTAAACATTCACATGATGCTTGGATAATACTGCAGTGTTACAAAGAATATTATAGTGAAATAGTCCATTTATCCATCCAAAAATATATTATCCACCAATTATTCTCAGATGAATAAAATATAAATATTAGGTTGAAGTTATTTGTCCATAAAATGACATGAGATAATTATTATGACATGTTCTTGTAAAAAGAAAAGCCTACCAAATATAATTAGTGTGATCAAATTGATTTAAAATGTATAGCTAGAAAGGATACACAAACACACGTACACACATACAATCCACATCTGTCTTTTCATATCCAGCTGTTAGACTTAAGAATGATGATTTAATTATTTTCTTTTATCATTGTTCTCCTTAGAGTTCCATTCAAATATAAACCAGTCACTAATATGAAAACAATAGAATTTTAGATTGGGAAAAGGAAAAAGAATATTTTTTAAGAAGTTCATCTTGGAGACTAGTACATAATACAGTCAAGATGGATAAAGGTGACCCCAAAGAACCAAAAGGCAACATGTCTTCCTATGCCTTCTTTGTGCAGACATTCAGAGAAGAACATAAGAAAAAATCCAGAGGTCCCTGTCAATTTTGCAGAATTTTTCAAAAAGTGCTCTAAAAGGTGGAGGACAATGTCTGGGAAAGAGAAGTCTAAATTTGATGAAATGGCAAAGGTGGATAAAGTCCGCCATGATTGGGAAATGAAGGATTATGGAACCGCTAAAAGGGGAAAGAAGAAGGACCCTAATGCCCCAACATGCCATTGTCTGGATTTTTCCTGTTCTGTTCAGAATTCGGCCCCAATTTCAAGTCTGAAAACCCTGCTGTCTGTATTGGAGATGTGGCAAAAAAGCTGGGTGAGATCTGGAATAACTTAAGTGACAATGAAAAGCAGCCTTACATCACTAAGGCAGCCATGCTGAAGAAGTGTGAGAAGGATGTTGCTGACTGTAAGTGTAAAGGAAAGTTTGATGCCACAAAGGGTCTCATTAAAGTTGCCAGGATAAAGGTGGAAGAGGAGGAGGAAGAAGAAAAAGAGGAAGAAGAGGAGGAGGAGCAGGAAAAGGAGGAGAAGAAGGAAGAGAAAGAAGAAGAGAAAGAGGAAGAGGAGGAAGAAAAATAGAAAAACTATCTCCTTGTGAAGACCTTAGTGTTGGGAAGTGCCACAAATGACACATTGTTTATTCAAGAAATGTCTATTGCCCTCATGAGGTTTAATCACAAAAGTTGATCATGATCCTATTATAGTCTCTAAGTACTCTAGAAATTGTCAGTGGTTCACATGAAGTGGCCATGGGTATCTGGAGCACCCTGAAACTGTGTCGAAGTTGTACATATTTCCAAACATTTTTAAAATGAAAAGGCACTCTCATGTTCTCTTCACTCTGTGCACTTTGCTATTGGTGTGAGAACACATTTAAATGCGTTTCTGACATTTTTTTTTTTTTTAATTTGTAAGGAGGTGTTAACTATATGGTTACTGGCTAGAAATGCTGGGTTATCAACTGTACATATCTATAGTTTGTAAAAAGAACAAAACAACTGAGACCAACTCTTGCTGCTCCTTGCTTGGCATTAAGGACATGGGGAAAGATGCCCTTTGGAGGGGCCATAGCTCATGGGGTGCACTCTGAGCTGGACTTGTTGAGACTACAGTGGGCATCCATTTTGCTTCAGGTTGTCTTGTTTTTGTATATAGTGACATAGCATTCTGATGCCATTAGATGTGGACAAAGCAGGGTCAGCTGGCATGAGACGTGTTTGAATTTTTCTTTTTTAGTTAAGTGTTTTAAAACAAATCATAGAACTCTTCATTGTTGGCAAAGTGGAAGAACCACTGCATCAATGAAAGCTCGAGAATCTTCTGTACTTAAATACATTTGCAACATTCTGTTATTTTATGTATGTTTAAAATACTAAAGTTAAATGCTTAGAATTGCAGTTGAATAAACAGTATTACATTTTAAAAAACTGTTTGTTTTTTAAAAAAGAAAATATCAAAAACAACTTTGACCATGAGGAAGAAAGAAACGTAGAGCTAGAGGATAAGGTATTGAGCTAACTAAAGTAGTTAAACAGGCAGAAAAGAAGAGAGAGAAAGCAGAAAATTTCCTCAAATCATTATTGGACTTCACAAAGCATTCAAACATGAGAATTAGAGGGATCCCAAAGGAATGGAAGCCCTACTAAGGGTATTATAGATGAAAATTTCCCAAGTTTCACTAAAGATTCCCCAATATACTTTTAAAATTTTTTTTTTTTTTTATTTTTGGCTGGGGCTGGGTTTTAACCCACCACCTCCAGCATATGGGGCTGGTGCCCTTCTCCTTTCAGCCACAGGCGTTGCCCCCAAATATACTTTTTAGAGGAACATCAAACTCCAGGTCATCGAAACACAAACAAAGCATCTCCAAGACACACTGTAATGAATTAGTCCAAAGTCAAACTGAAAGAGAAAAAACTGTAAGAAGCCAGGATTAGCACCAATTGACCTAAAGGGGCAGATCAATCAGGATAACAGTGGACTTTTCAGCTAAAACTTTCCAAGCCAGAAGAGAATGGTCATGTACTTTTAGCCTTCTCAAACAAAACCATTTTCAGTCCAGAATTCTGTATCCTGGAAAACTAAGCTTTAAAATCAATGGGGAAAAAAATCTAATCTTTTAATTATATGCAAACATTGAGGAAATTCACCAAAATAAAACCAGCTCTAAAGGAAATAATTAGACTTATTCTCCCTGCTTACTACCACAATGGAACACCAGCAAAGTAAACAGGTGCAAATGAAAGGACAAAATCTAGCTTCCACAATGGTGCAAAGGATAAAACTAAGCAATGGACTTTCACAAAATAAGATGCTTTAAACTCCTCTACACTTATCAATTCACTCCAAAAATGATACTTGCTTGAATTTCCCACTGAAGAGGCACAAGCGGGCTGATTGGATAAAACATCAGAAGCCATCCAGAAAACACACCTAAACATAAAGGACAAAATACTCAGGGTAAAGGGATATAAAACTATTTCTGGCAAATGGAAATCAGAAAAAAGGAGGGATTGCAATCTTATTTTTAGACACAAGTAGATTTAAGGCAATTAAAATTAAGACAGACAAAGATAGTCACTTCATACTGGTCAAGGGAACAGTAAAAAAATAGGACAATTCAATTCTAAATATTTATGCCCACAACTTAAATGCTACCATATTTATGCAACAGACCTCAATTGTTCTGAGCAATATGATATCCTATAACACCATAATAGCTGGGGGCTGAGGACTTTAACATTCCTCTGGCAAAACCAGACAGACCCTCTAAACGGAAACTAAACAAAGATACTAGGGACTTCAATGTGACCATAGAACAAATGGGCTTAATAGACATATACAGAACAAACTATCCCAAAGCTAAGGAATATACATTCTTCTTGTCAGCCCATGGAACATACTCCAAAATAGATCATATCCTAGGATACAGATGAAACCTCAACAAAATTTAAAAATTTAAATTATACCTTGTATCTTCTCAGACCATAAGAAAATAAAGGTAGAACTCAACTCCAACAAAACTTTTCATCCCCACACAAAGGCATGGAAACTAAAGAACCTTATGCTGAATGACAGTTGGTCGAAGGAAGAAATACAGGAAGAACTTGTTAAATTCCTGGAACATAACAACAATGAGGCTACAAGCTACCAAAACCCAGTGGGATATTGCAAAAGCAGTCTTAAGAGGGAAATTTACCTTATTAGAGGCCTATATCTGAAAAACAGAAGGAGAGCATATCAACAAACTAATGAATCATCTTAAGAAATTGGAAAAGGAAGACCAATCTAATCCAAAACATAACAGAAGGAAAGAAATAACCAAAATTAAATCAGAAATTAATTAAATTGAAAATAGAAGAATCATTCAGAAAATTAATGAAACAAAAACTTGCTTCTTTGAAAAAATTAATAAAATTGATAAACCATTGGCCAGATTAACCAGAAACAGAAAAATAAAATCTCTAATTACCTCCACCAGAAATGCAAAAGGGAAAAAACAAGAGATATCAAAGAGATAAAAGAGATTATCTCTTACTACTACAAGTAAATCTATGCCCAGAAATTTGACAATGAGGAGGAAATAGGCCAATACCTAGAATGCACATCTAGATTTAACGAAGAAGAAACAGATCTCTTGAATAGACTAATATCAAGCTCTGGGATCACAACAACCATGAAAAATCTTCCAAGAAAAAAAATGCACTGGAGCAGATGGCTTCACATGAGAATTCTATCAAACCTTCAAAGGAGAACTTATGCCCATACTGCAGAAACTATTCCAAAATATGAAGAAGGAAGGGATCTTTCCCAATACATTCTACGAACCAAATATCACCCTGATACCAAAACCTAGAAAAGACCCAGCTAAAAAGGAGAACCACAGAGTCCCAAGAAGATGGTCAACTGGAAACAGCTTTCCACAGAGGATCCCATCCAGGAGGAGAGTTAAAGGACAGAAGTTTAGCATTAAAGCAGATTTATTGGATCTGAGTCAAGAGAGAAGGTTGAAGAGTGCACATCAACTCTGCTGAGGTGAGTTGCGACCCCAAGGTTGCAAACAAAAGATCCAAAATACATCACCAAGCAGATGGGAGCCCCCCACCATGAGAACGGCTCCCAGTATACTCCATACAAGCAAGTGAGCAGAGTTGAAATATCCTCCCATATTATCCCATGGGAGAGACCCTCTACAAACTGGACCTCCTTCCCCGGCTAGGATGACATGGCACTCTCCTGCCAGGCATGAAACCGTATATATTCTCTACCTGCAATTTTGAACTCCCAGCACTCCCCTGCACTCTCACCCCAAGGTCTGAACTGAATGGAGTTCAGATTCTTGGGCATTTTCTCAAGGGGTGTGAACAGGGCATGGCTGTTGCTGATCTGTGCTGATTCATCAGCATAGGAGTAAGGAGAAGATGGTCAACTGAGAGGGAACCGTACAGGACAGGCAGTGCCCCAAGGCACAGAGCAGCAGTCATAGCAGCGGGAATAATAGGGCTAATACCCCTGGGGAAATGTTGAAAGGAAACTCCCAGTCTATTTAGCAACCAGAGGAAGCTGAGCATCTTCTCTGGTGGTAGCCTCTGGGGGAACAGATCTGGGATGGAAATGCAGGACCCCTGAGTAAAGGGTATGCCTGAGGCAGTACCGGCCTTGGTGGAGCATGGGGACTAGTATATGCAGGCAGGGAAAATAGACTCCCAGGGAAGATGTGACCCAGAGGACTGCTTCACTGAGCCTCAGATGGACCTGGCAAAGGTGGGCAGGCAGAGAATGGAACAGACAGCTGAGTGTGAGCTCTGACCATGTCCACCCCAACACAAACTGCAGCCAAGACCGGGCAGCAGCACAGACAGGGCTGAGTTGCAGTTTCTGTGAACTCAAACAGTATCTTATCCACAGGAGAATATTGCTGGGACAGAAACAAATTCTGCAAAGTTGTTCTGTTTGGTCAACAACATCAATCAGGGGCAGGAACAGAACTGAGTAAACTGACCCAGCCCCCATTAAGCACCCGAGGTTGTCAGGTCTCACCTCTCCCTGCCGGATAGTGACAGATAGTGGTGACCTGACTGAGAAGACATAGATCTCCCTGTGACTCAGGCAGGCACAAACACCTGGAGCATCTGCTCATTAGTTGGAAGAGGGTCATAGCCCTGTGGGGTTATCAGTAACTGGGTTTGGCAGAAGTACAAAGTGAGGAAGGAGGCATCAAACTTCCCAGACTAATTTATTCGATGGGTGGGTCCTACTAACCTCAAGGAGCACCAGAGCAAGTCATACTTGAGCTGTCAGCATACCCTTGCTATCTAGTTGCTGAAGACCTTTTTAAATCTCTCACCTAAGACCAGTGATGACCTGGACAATTAATTTGGACCTCTTGAACTGTGCCAATCACCAGAGGACTATCCAAAGTGGTACCCTGGGTGTGTGGTTGTGGGAAGATTTGATCTTCCTTTTCCAACTGTTGCCTGTGGGGGGTGGGGTGACTTAATTGCTGGTATTTCTCCACAGGTGAGACTTCAGCCCAGAGTAAATGATTCATTAGGGTAGGACAGAGACCAGATGAAAACAAAACAGAGCCACTTAGCCCCACCACACCAAGCAGGTCCTCAGTTTCTTGAGCTGTAGCCCTGCACAGGTCCTTGGCAAAGCTCTAGGGGAAAAGGTACAGACACCAGTCCCAGAATTTTGGCCAAAGGACTGGCTAATCACTACTCCTGGAGTCCCCAACCCAACTTCTCCTTATCTGCTCATCTAGCCAAATGGTGTATAATAATCACGGGATGGAATCAGTGTAAAAACTCTGGTAACATGAATAACCAGAGTAGATTAACCACCCCAAGGAACAATTTGGTGGACACAATTGAAGATCCCATTCATAAACTGATGGCTGAGATGTCAGAAATTGATTTCAGAATTTGGATTGCAAATAAGATCAATAGAATAGAGGAAAAGCTGGAATTAGAAATTTAAGGAGCATTTCAAAAGTTGTCTCAAGAATTCAACGAATTCAAAGACAAATTCACCAAAGACTTTGACACATTGAGACAAGAATTTGCAGCTCTCAAACAACTGAGAAATACAGTAGAATTCCTCAGTAACAGAATGGAGTAAGCAGAAGAAAGGATTTCTGATATTGAAGACAAAGCTTTAGAAAGCTTTCAAGCTCTCAAAGAGGAAGTGAAATAGAGAGCAAGAATGGATCATTCTTTCAGAGAGCTTTGGGATAATTCAAAGAAAAATAATGTTTGCATTAGAGGGATCCCTGAAAGTGACGAAGTGGATTCACAAGGCACAAAGTCTCTTCATTATAAGATTATGAAAGAAAACTTTCCAGACATGCCAAGAGATTCTGAAATTCAGATAGCAGTCAGTTTCAGAACCCCAGCATGACTCAACTCGAATAAGACATCCCCCAGGCACATCATAATTAACTTCACTAAAGTTGATATGAAGGAGAAAATTCTGAAAGCAGTCAGATGTAAGAAAACCATAACCTATGTGGGGAAGAATATTATAATGACTGCAGCTCTCTCTGCTGAAACGTTTCAAGCTAGAAGAGGGTGGTCATCGAATTTTAATCTCCTAAAACAAAATAACTTTCAACCCAAGATCCTGTATCTAGCTAAACTGAGTTTCATTTATGATGGAGAAATTAAATACTTTAATAACATTCACATGTTGAAGAAATTTGCTATAACTAAACCAGCTCTCCAGGATATTCTCAAGCCTATCCTCCATAATGACCAGTACAATCCTCCACCACAAAAGTAAACTCACTCAAAAACTTTTGATCAAATTGCAACTTCCACAGTGGCAAAAGGACTGAAAATGTCCACTAGAGTTTCAAAAAACTAGATACTAAAAATTCTATGAGGTTTATCAATATTCTCATAAATTTTCCTCTAAAGAGGAACAGGTTGGCTGACTGGGCACCAAAACTCAGGCTAGATATCTGCTGCATACAAGAATCTCATCTTAACTTAAAAAATAAAAATAGACTCAGGGTGAAGAGATCTATATTCCAGGAAAATGGAAAAAAACAAAAAGCAGGTGTTGCAATTTTATTCACAGATACAATAGGCTTTAAACTAACAAAAGTAAGGAAGGATAAGGATGGTCACTTCATATTTGGTAAGGGTAATACTCAACATGATGAGATTTCAATTATTAACCTTTATACACCCAACCAAAATGCACCTCAATTTATAAGAGAAACTCTAACAGACATGAGCAACTTAATTTCCCCCACCTTCATAGTAGTCAGAGATTATAATACTCCTTTGCCAGTTTTGGATAGATCCTCCAATAAGAAGCTAAGCAAAGAAATTTTAGATTTAAACTTAAGCATTTAACATTTGGATTTAACAGAAACCTACAGAACATTTGATCCTAACAAAACTGAATACACATTCTTCTCAACAGCCCATGGAACATACTGCAACATTGATCACATCTTAGGTCACAAATCTAACTTAAGCAAATTTAAAATAATACAAATTATTCCTTGCATATTCTTAGATGATCATGGAATAAAAGTTGAACACAGTAACAACAGTAATCTGCATACTCAGACAAAAGTATGAATGCTAAATAACCTTATGCTAAATAATAGCTGGGTCATAGACGAAATTAAGAAGGAAATTACCAAATTTTTGGAACAAAATGACAATGAGGACACCAATTATCAGAACCTCTGCAATACTGCAAAGGCAATCCTAAGAGGGGAAATTTATAGCACTGCAAGCCTTCGTCAAGAGAACAGAAAGAGAGGAAGTTAACAACATAATGGGACATCACAAGCAACTGGAAAAGGAAGAACATTCCAACCCCAAACCCACCAGAAGAAAAGAAATAACCAAAATTAGAGCAGAATTAAATGAAATTGAAAACAAAGAATTATACAACAGATCAATAAATCGAAAAGTTGGTTCTTTGAAAAGGTCAATAAAATAGCTAAACCTTTGGCTAACCTAATGAGGAAAAAAAGAGTAAAATCTCTAATTATATCAATCAGAAATGGTAAAGATGAAAGAACAACAGACTCCTCAGAAATTCAAAAAATCATTAATGAATATTACAAGAACCTTTATTCTCAGAAATATGAAAATCTGAAGAAAATTGAGCAATACTTGGAAGCACGCCACTTTCCAAGACATGGCCAAAATTAAGTGGAAATGTTGAACAGGCCTATATCAAGTTCTGAAATAGCATCAACTATAAAAATCTCCCTAAAAAGAAAAGCCCGGGACCAGATGGCTTCACATCAGAATTCTACCAAAACTTTAAAGAGAAACTATATTACTCAACTTTTTCCAAAATACAGAAAAAGAAGGAATACTACCCAACATATTCTGTGGTGCAAACATCACCTTGATCCCCAAACCACGAAAAGACCCCAAAAGAAAAGAAAATTATAGACCAATATCACTAATGAATATTGATGCAAAAATATTCAACAAGATCCTAACAAACAGAATCCAGCAACACATCAAACAAATAATACAACATGACCAAGTGGGTTTTATCCCAGAGTCTCAGGGCTGGTTCAATATACGTAAACCTATAAATATAATTCAGTACATTAACAAATTAAAAAACAAAGACCATGTGATTATCTCAATTGATGCAGAAAAAGCTTTGATAATATCCAGCATCCTTTCATGATGAGAACACTTAAAAAAATTGATATAGAAGGTACATTTCTTAAATGGATAGAGGCCATCTACAGCAAACCCAAAGCAAATATTCATATTGAATGGAGCTAAATTGAAACCATTTCCACTCAGGTCAGGAACCTGGCAAGGTTGCTCATTTTCTCCACTGCTCTTTAACATTGTAATGGAAGTTTTAGCCATTGCAATTATGGAAGAAAAGGCGATCAAGGTTATCCATATAGGGTCAGATGAGATCAAACTTTCACTCTTCACAGATGCTATGACTGTATATCTGGAAAACACCAGGGATTCTACTACAAAACTCTTAGAAGTGATCAAGGAATGTAGTAGTATCTCAGGTTACAAAATCAACACTCATAAATATATAGCCTTTTTATACCAACAATAGCCAAGCTGAAAAAAACAGTTGAGGACTCTATTCATTTCCCAGTAGTGCCAAAGAAGATGAAATATTTGGGAGTTTTCCTGAAAAAGGATGTGAAAGATTTCTATAAAGAGAACTATGAAATACTAAGAAAAGAAATAGCTGAAGATGTTAACAAATGGAAAAACATACCATGCTCAGAGATGGGAAGAATCAACATTGTTAAAATGTCTATACTATTCAAAGCAATACACAACTTTAATGCAATCCCTATTAAAGTTCCATTGTCATGTCTTAAAGATTGTGAAAAAACAATGCTTCATTTTATACGGAATCAAAAATCCCTCGAATAGCTAAGGCATTACTCAGAAATAAAAACAGAGCTAGAGGTATCATGCTACCACTACCAGACATCAGACTATACTATAAATCAATAGTGATCAAAACAGCATGGTACTGGCACAAAAACATAGAGGGAGATGTATGGAACAAAATAGAGAAGCAAGAGATGAACCCAGCTACTTACCATTATTTGATCTGTGACAAGTCAATTAAAATCATTCAGTAAGGAAATGATTCCCTATTTAACAAATGGTGCTGGATGTAGAAGACTGAAACAGGACCTACACCTTTCACCATTAACTAAGATAGACTCTCACTGGATTAAAGATTTAAATTTAAGTAATGAAACTATAAAAATACTAGAATAAAGTACAGGGAAAACTTTTGAAGGAATTGGCCTATGCAAATATTTTATGAGGAGGACCCCCTGGGCAATTGAAGCAGCATAAAAAATACATTACAGGGCCAAGAACACAGTAAGTAAATCAAGCAGACAGCCCTCAGAATGGGAGAAGATATTTGCATGTTATGTCTCCAACAAAGGTTAAATAACCAGAACCCAGAGAGAATTCAAATGTATTAGCAAGAAAAGAACAAGTGATCCTATCGCAGGCTGGGCAAGGGACTTGAAGAGAAACTTCTCTGAAGAAGACAGGTGCATGGCGTACAGACACATGAAAAAATACTCATCATCTTTAATCATCAGAGAAATGCAAATCAAAACTACTTTGAGATATCATATAACTCTAGTAAAATAAGCCCACATCACAAGATCCCAAAACCAGGAATGTGGGCATGGATGTAGAGAAAAGGGAATACTTCTACATTGCTGCTGGGAATGCAAACTAATACGTTCCTTTTGGAAAGATGTTTGGAGAATTCTTAGAGATCTAAAAACAGACCTGCCATTCGATCCTATCATTCTTCTAATAGGTATATATACAGAAGATCAAAAATAACATTATAACAAAGATATTTATACCAGAATGTTTATTGCAGCCCAATTCATAATTGCTAAGTCATGGAAGAAGCCCAAGTGCCCACTGACTGACCCATGAATGGATTAATAAATTGTGGTATATATACACCATGGTTTATT
>CAUYON010125127.1:0-32550 GCA_963573935.1 Arctocebus calabarensis
CTGTAGTCCCAGCTACTAGGGAGGCTGAGGCAAGAGAATCGCTTAAGCCCAAGAGCTGGAGGTTGCTGTGAGCAGTGTGACGCCACAGCACTCTACCCAGGGTGATAAAGTGAGACTCTGTCTCTACAAAAAAAAAAAAAACAAACACAAAAAGAGGAATACTCAATTAGATGAACTGAGGAAAATATGTGGATTATTCATTTTTCAAAGATCCCTTAAATGATTCTGATACATTACTATTTGAGAATTACTCTGTGTAAACTCTGCTTAAATGCTAATATGTCAGAAGGAAAGTTTAATAGTTCATACCAAATTCTTATACTCATATTTATAACTTGAATTTTATATGTGTATGTATATATATATATATATGAATATAAGTTACTTAATTAACAGTATACTGAAATATTTTATTTTATCTACTGAAATATTTTATTTTATCACAAATAACTCTTTTGTGTTTTTCATCTCATGCTCTGAATTAAAGCAAATAAATATTTAGGTATTTTAGAGACATAGGTAAACCAGACTGGACTCTTTTATTTCAGAGTTTTCTATGAAAGACATGGCAATGAAATTTTATAGTAGTGGTGTCCTAACAGGGAGATTTGAAGGTAATGCCATCTAGTTTATAAGGTATTGTGATGAGTTTTAGGAGGGCTATTTAATCACTAATCAATAAAATACAATTGCTGCTCTGAAACAGTACACAAATACATGCATGGATACAGAAACAGATTTATACGAATGAACGGTTAATATAATTTGACCCCAAATCTAAAAATAAATATAGATATACATTAGTGGGAATCTTGCTCTTCAAGGTGACAGTAAATATTCGCTAAAAATTGAAACATAATTGGATTAGGTTAAAGCTGCTATACAATTTTCTGATGCAAGTGTGGTGCTAATTTCAATGGGTGTGTGCTAGCTTGTACAGATAAAAGCATATTGATTTTTAAAAACAAAACCAATTGATCATGGCATCAATTCTAATTGGTCAGTGCTTATGTTTTAGAAAGTGAATATTTTCTAAAATATTACAAATAAAATAATCCTGGGATGTAATCAATCTTTTCTTTACAAGTCCTGTTCTCTTAATTCTAATTGTTTCTATTATAATTTCAGAAAAAAACCACAAAAAAATGGAACTGAACTGAAGAGACAATCTTCTCCCCAATTCAAACATGTCTATAATTGAAATTACAGGTAAAATGACCTAACATATTTCTTTTACCATGTTGCTTTCCTGTTTAAAAATGTATTAGTTATACACTAATTATTATACTTTTGAATACCTTCTATTTCCAAGCATGATCATTTTAACAATTCAAATGGGAAATAGATTTTAAATCACAGTTTTCAGAATTTGAAATAGAGAATTGTTTTCTCTTTGCCCGAAGTCATTGGCTATTTAGTGGAAAATGCAGGATTTCAAATCTATACACTTTGGATTCCAAAGCCTATGGTCTCTCCATCATAGCACGTCAATCTCCAGGTTCAAGTATCTTGTAGACATTTGATAAAAGCTGGCAAAGTAAATGAACTCCCATTTTGCTTTAGTCTTTATATTAGAGCATTTTTCAAAAGGTACTTTTCTTTTCCTTTCAGTGTACAATATGCCCTTAAAAGGCAAGAATTCTATGTAACACGTTAATATTTGGAAATCATCAAGAGGATGACTTTGAGAAATGAAATCACAGTACAGAGATGACTTTTCATAAATGAATGTTTAATTTCATTGGGGGGTTATTCTTTTGTGTTGTGTAATTGTTTCTGGATTTCAGTAATGCTTTTATGAGCAACTTGACCTTTGATGCATTTCTTATTTCAAAATTGTATCTTGACAAATCGCCAGAAACGTTACATTCAGGGGAAAAACGTAAAAGAACAAAGTCTAGCTTATAAAGGATTGCTTATTCAGATGAAACTGTAATTTATAATTTAATCTTTTGTTTTATGTTTAATATCCTACACATATGTAGTATACGTTTTGTTTTACATCACATTTTCATAGTCTGGCTCAGAATAAAAGCAATAACCAGGTAAACAAGCTTTAGGAAGATAGTTGACCATATGTGCTTACGAGAATTAATGGTAAAAATAATAACTGATAAGCAAATAAAAAAGAAACAAATTACTCACACATGAATGCTTTTGCTAATGATCACTCGGAACACTAAGGAAAAAATTATCACATTCACTTACAAACTGACAGCACTTTTATTCCCTAATTTCATAGTAGTTGCTAAACAGTATCAATAAAGACAACATAAAATCAATTTGAAGACTTTCTTTTGTAAGACTCTATCTCCTAGCATTGTGTGCCAAGATACTGCTTTCTAGAAGCCATTAAAAAAATCAAAAACACTATTGAACTAGAGAAATCTTAAACAGTATTTGGCTTATGTGAGTATGTGAAAGATGCAATAGAGGCTGCCTATGTGATCAAACAAGGAAAGAAGATGCAGGCAGAATGAGTTCCATGGATAATGTGCTAAGACTTTTGAAGTCTTTACCCGGAGGGTAGGAATAATAAGCTACTTTGCTTGAGTTTGGATGGACTTACAAAGCCAGGGGGAAAAATAGATGAGATGAAATACACAGAATCAAAATAATAGGGGATTTGGAGACTTAAGATTCTTAGACAAGTTAAAGTTATTGAGGATTCAATAGAAAGAATACTAATAGAGACCCAAATGGGAGAATCTTGTCTGCTAGTCTTTTCATATCTTCAATTTTTAAAGTAATCAGTTGTACAGAGTCAGAAGCATACAGCAATGCTGAGTTCCTATGTACATAAATACTATGTTTCTGATTACCAGTCTAAAAGGCAAGAATATAATATGGAATAATTGCTGACATTTATTGTGTCTTGCTATGAGCTAGATATTAGGTATTTTACAGGTTTTTTAAAAATTTTATTTTATTATCTTTATCATTAAATCATAGCTGTGTACAATACTGCAATCAAGGGGTACAATGTGCTGGTTTCATATACAGTCTTAACTATTTTCATCAAACTGATTAACATAGCCTTCCTGGCAATTTCTCCATTATTATATGAATATATTTGTATTCTGCATTTAGCAAGGTTCGCCTGTACCCTTCTAAGATGCACCGTAGGTGTGGCCCCACCAATTACCCACCCTCTGCCCCAACCAACCCTTAACCCAACCCACCCTTTCCCCATTACCCAAATTTGTGTGTTATAGTTGGGTTATACCATTCATATGACAGTTATAAATTAGCTTCATAGTAGGGCTGAGTACATTGGATACTTTTTCTTCAATTATTGAGATACTTTGCTAAGAAGAATATGTTCCAGCTTCATTCATGTAAACATGAAAGAGGTAAAGTCTCCATCTTTCTTTAAGTCTGCGTAATATTCCATGGTAGTCTTTGTATTAATATTATCCTTGAGGGAATAACTTCATTATCCACTATCCCTAATATTTTGGAGTAACAGTCAACATTTACTGAGTGTTTACTATTTGCCAGGCACTATCCTAAGGTCTTTATTTATTTTAATCTTTTAAGTCATTGATGATAACCATCTTAGTTAGGAACTACAGCTATATTCATATTATGGATGGGGAAGTTGTGCACAGAGAAGTTAAGTAACTTGTTCAATGTCCCACAGATTTGGCACTTGTAGAGGAGGCATTTAACCCAATGGGCTTGGCTCCAAAGCTTGTGCTCATAACTACTATTCTCTAAGACTTCTCATATAAAAAACAAAAGCAAAGTGAGAGAAAATAATACCTTCCATATATAGCAAGACAGTGCTAAGTAAGGACACATCAATGAAGAGTTGAACACTTAAAAAGAGTTAGTCTCTAGTTGATTGGTTCCCATTGCTATATTATATGTTCAACCATGTAAATTTTCCTTTTTGGTAGGACAAAAATGCTCTCAAATATCAGCAATTTCTTATGCTTCCCATTTTCTAATAGTTAAATAAAAATATTTCAGGTTTTGATCAGTACAATCCCATTTTCTCTTGTTTTATCTTAAATAGAGAAAAGAAACTTCCAGGAGTTTGAAGATGATAGCAAAATTGTGAATCTCTCTTTTTGTCCTTCCCAGAGTGGCTTCTAGCTTCCTAAAGTCTGACAAGAACCGGATAGGGAGAATCTACAAGAAGACCATCTATAAAGAGTACAAGGATGACTCATATACTGAAGAAGTGGCCCAACCTGCTTGGTTGGGCTTCCTGGGGCCAGTGCTGCAGGCTGAGGTGGGGGATGTCATCCTCATCCACCTGAAGAATTTTGCTACTCGTCCTTATACCATACATCCACATGGTGTTTTCTATGAAAAGGATTCTGAAGGTAAACCATTCCACTCTTTCTTCCTCCCATTCCCCACAAATATTCTCCTTTATTATATTTGAGGGAAGAGTTGGTAGCAAGGATTGTCTTTTTTTCCTAATTGATTTGAGGTGGCAAATTCTCTGCTTATAGTAATCATGGCTGGGTCTTAGTATTACTTCTATTATCACATACTATGCAACTTGGCTAACTTACTGCCCTCCCTCTAGGCCTAAGATTCCTTATCTAGGAATCTGAAGATATAATCTGCCTTTTACCACAAGGAGATATTTGAATAACATTTCCATAGGATACTTGAATATATTTGAAAAAAGAAAAGAGGGTGGTGCCTGTGGCTGAAAGGAGTAGGGTGCCGGCCCCATATGCCGGAGGTGGCGAGTTCAAACCCAGCCACAGCCAAAGACTGAAAAAAAAAAAAAAAAAAGAAAAGAGTGCTGTGAATGAGAGATTGTTAGCCTAATGTTACAGTCTTCATATAGTTCTATTTTTTTTTTCTTAAGAAGTACTTTAGTTTGTTCATCTGTAACTCCAATTATCCGTGACCCAATGATTGTTAATATTGACAACAGTGAGTGAGGGTAATAGAGAGGGAAGTCAGAAGGGCCACTAACTCTCTGAATGACCTTTATTGGACCTTTATTTTTCCTCAGTTTTTTCTTCCATACACTGGGGAAGTAGACCAAATAATCATTAAGTTGCCTTGAGACTTTAATTCTAATTGTTTTTTGTTTTCCAAAGGGAGTGCTTGAAAGGAGGGAATTCTGTATTTTTCCTTGCTTCTATGCCACCAGCTTTGTACTAGTGCACTACCAGGTCAGGCCAAGCAGCACTTTCCTTGGTCAAAGCTCTTTCCCAATACCTGTAGCTTCTCCACTCATCAATTTTATGAGGACTACTTTTTATTTATTTATTTATTTTTGTGGATAAATATTTCCTGAATTTGTTTTCTCCTTTGGTTGTAAATAATTCTGCTCTGAACCTTAGAACCCTATGCTTTATAGGACTGGGCCTTGGTGCCTCACATATCGTGCCTCTGTTGTCTTCTATATTTGCCATGGTCCCACTCACTCATTGTAGAACTGGGTATGTGCACTTTTATTTTCTAGGCTCCTTATACCCAGATGGCTCCTCTGGAAATCTGAAAGCTGATGATTCTGTTCCCCCGGGGGGCAGTCATATCTATAACTGGAGCATCCCAGAAGGCCATGCACCTACCAATGCTGACCCAGCGTGCCTCACCTGGATCTACCATTCTCATGTGGATGCTCCACGAGACATTGCAACTGGCCTTATTGGACCCCTCATCACCTGTAAAAGAGGTACAGGCCCAAAGGATGAGCCATGAGATAGAGTTTGGGGTATCTGAGGAAGCAGTGATGTTGTTGAATCACCTACACATAGGGTAGCAGCTGAAGGAGGGTTAATTCAGCACCCTTGTTTATTAGCAAGAATAGACCTTAACAAACTCAGTTTCCACTATTCTATTTTTTTTTCTGTTTTGTTACTTTTTTCCCTAAAAACAACCCCCTGAAAAACAAAACAACTTTTCATCTTTCTTTTTTTCATTACTTCACCTTTAATTCTCAAATTAAATAGTCATGATGGGAGTCAGGTCACATTGATGTAAGGTGTGTGGTTAGAGTGTAGGTATGGCTCAGTGCAGTGGCTCAGTCCTGCAATACTAGCACTCTGGAAGGCCAAGGTGGCTAGATTGGTTGAGCTCAGGAGTTCGAGACCAGCCTGAGCAAGAGAGAGAACTGTATCTACTAAAAAAAAAAAAAAAAAAAAAAACCTAGAAAAGACAAGCCAGGGATAGTGGTGGGCAGCAGTAGTCCAAGATACTTGAGAGGCTGAGGCAAGAGGATTGCTCAAGCCCAAGAGTTTGTGGTTGCTGTGAGCTATGCCACCACAGCATGCTACCTAGGGCAACAGAGTGAGATTCTGTCTCAATAAAAATAAATAAATAAAAAGAGTTTTTAGGTATGGATAAGATGGAAAGTGTGGCCATCAGGGTTTGGGGAGGATTAAGGACTTGGTTGGGAATAGGATATGCTCAAGGAATAGTCAGGCCTGAAGACCAGGGTGTTGCAGGAAATGTGGTCAGGTTTAGGTGTCAGGTTAAAGACGTAGGTAGTATTGGTGGAAGGGAATTATTCTGGATCCTATGTGTCCCATCTTTAAGTCTAATTTTTAACTGAATTGGTGGTTTTATCTCGAGAGTTGGGAAAAATTATACAAATTAGTGCCAGAAGGCTGTTATTTGCTTTTCTGTTGCTGACAGTTTCTTTCCAAATTTTTATTTTTTATTATTTTATTGTTGGGGACTCATTCATTGGTACAAAGAACGAAGTTACATTGATTGCCTCATTTAGTTAAGTCCCTCTTATAATTGTGTCCCACCTCCAAAAGGTGTGTCACACACTGTGACTCCCCATCCTTCTCCCTACTTCCCTCTTTCTGCTCTCCCCTTCCCCCACCCTCCACCATGTACTAGGTCATTAATTGTGCTCATATCAGAATTAAGTACATAGGATTCTTGCTTCTCCATTCTTGTGATGCTTTAGTAAGAATAATGTGTTCCACTTCCATCCAGGTTAATACAAAAGGTGTAAAGTCTCCATCTTTTTAATGGCTGAATAGTATTCCATGGTATACATATACCACAACTTGTTATTCCATTCCTGGATTGGTGGGCATTTAGGCTGTTTCCACATTTTGGAAATTGTAATTTGAACTATAATAAACAGTGTAGTGTAAGTGTCCTTATGGTAAAAGGATTTCTCTTTTCTTCTCAGTAGATGCCCAGTAATGGGATTGCAGGATCAAATGGGAGGTCTAGTTTGCATTCTTTGAAGGTTCTCCATTCTTCCTTCCAAAAAGGTTATATTAGTTTTCAGTCCCACCAGCAATGTAAAAGTGTTCTCTTCTTTCTTCATCCACACCAGCATCTGGAGTTTTGAGATTTTTGTGAGGTGGGCTATTCTCACTGGGGTTAGATGATATCTCAGGGTGGTTTTTATTTGCATTTCTCTGATGATTAGTGATGATGAGCATTTTTCCATATGTTTGTTAGCCATTGTCTGTCTTCTCTAGAGAAGGTTCTGTTCATCTCTCTTGTCCAGTGATGTAAGGGATTGTTGGATCTTCTTATGTTAATTAATTTGAGTTCAGTGTAGATTCTACTTATCAAGATTTTGTCCAATTCAAAATATGCAAATACTATTTCCCATTGTGTACATTGTCTGTTTGCTTTGGTTATTGTCTCCTTAGTTGTACAGAAGCTTTTCAGTTTAATTAAATCCCATTTATTTATTTTTGTTGTTGTTACAATTGCCCTGGAAGTCTTCTTCATAAAGTCTTTCCCCAGACTGATGTCTTCAGACAAAAGACCTAAATTTAAGGCAAGCAATGGCAAAAATCCTCACAGAAAGCAAGGAGAAAACACATGAATATATTGGCCTGGGGAAAGACTTTACACGTTTATATATATATATATATTTTTTTTTTAATCTATCATGAAATGATATTTCTTTTTTTTTTAACAATTTTTTTTTTTTATTGTTGGGGATTCATTGAGGGTACAAGGAACCATGTTACACTAGTTGCATTTCTTAGGAAAAGACCCTCTTACAATCGTGTTTTGCCCCCAAAAGGTGTGGCACACACCAAGACCCCGAGACCTCACTCCCCTTACTCCTTCCCTCTCTCTGCTCTTCCTTTCCCCACCCCTCCCTCATTCTTCCTCTCTCTGCTCTCCCCTTCCTTCACCCCCACCATGTCAATAATTCTCAGGTGGTATTTTGTAGAAACACTTTCCATTTCTTTTAGCAGCCAGAGGGAGCTGGGCTTCTACTTTGGGGGCAGCCACAGGTAGAGCAGATCTGAGATGGAAATGCAGGTCCCATGAGCAAGGGGTATGCCTGTGGTGGTACCTGCCTGGGTGGGGCAAAGAGGAAACTGAGCATAGCCCCCAGTGGAGCATAGCTGGGACAGGACAGGGCAGGAACTGAGAGCCCTTTGTGAGCTCTAATTGTGCCTGCCACAACACAGAGTACAGTGGAGACAAAGATGCCAGCTCCACAAGAATAGGCGTGGTGGCAGCAGCATAGGGCAGGGCTGAGTTCTAGCTTCTGTGAACTCTCCTGGTGAAGCATAGCCAAGACAGAATCACAAATTCTGTGACAATATAAGTGGTAGCAGCATTAGCCTAGGGTGGGGCTGGAACTGAGTGCCATTTTCAGGTTCCATTGAGCACTTGAGGTAGTCAGGCCGGTGGCAGAGTATGGGAGCCTGGCTGAGGAGGCATTGATCTTCCTCAAGAAGAAGAGATTGACTCAGGCAGGTGAAAACCCCTGGTGCATTTGCTCATTGGAGGGAACTAGGTCACAGCCCCCACAGGGTTACCAGCCAGTGACTGGGTGTGATGGAGGTGCAAGGTGGAGAAAGACACCAATATCCCCAGACTAACTCATTTTGCTGGGCAGGAATTTCTGACTCCATAAAGCACCCAAGCAAGCTACACTTGAGCTGCCAGTAGATCCCTGCTATCTATTTGCTGGAGAATTTTGAACTCTCCCACTTGAGATTGGGTGCTGACCGGGACAATTGGTTTGGAACACTTGACTGGGGCCAATCACCTGAGGACCCTCCAAGGTAGTACCCTGGTTGTATTGTAGTGGGAAGGTTTGATTTTCCTCTTAGATTTGCTGCCCAAGGGGGACAAGGTGTCTTAGTTGCTTGAATTTCTCCACAGCTGAGATTTCAACCCAGAGTCACTGATTCACTAGGATTTGAAAGAGACCAACTGAATATAAGACAGAACCACCTAGTCCCACCACACCAAGCAGGCCCCCAGAGTCTCAGACTATAGTACTGTATGGGTCCTTTGTAAAGCTAGAGGGGAAAAGCTGTATTCACCAGTTCCAGCTCTTGGCAAAGGGCTAGTTAATTACAACTTCAGAAGCCCTGAATACAAATTCACCTTACCTGATCATCTACTCAAGTGGTGAAAAATAATCATGGGGTGGAATCAGTGGAAAAACTCTGACAACATGAATAATCAGAGTAGATCAACTATCCCAAGGAAAGACAAGGGTGACACATCAGAAGATTCCATTAATAAACAAATGGCTGAGATGTCAAAAATTGAGTTTAGAATTTGGATGGTAAATAAGATTAACAGAATGGAAATAAAAGTTGGAATCAGAAATTCTAGGAATAATTCAAAAGTTGTCTCAAGAATTCAATGAATTCCAAGACAAAATCACCAAAGATTTTGGCACATTGAGAAAAGGATTTGCAGCCCTCCAAGATATGAGAAATGTAGTATAATCCTTCAGTGACAGAATGGAGCAGGTAGAAGAAAGGATAACTGACATTGATGACAAGCTTTTGGCTAATCCCACATGCTCAAAGAGGAAGAGAAGTGGAGAGCAAAAACGGATTATTCTTTGAGTGAGCTGTGGGACAACTCCAAAAAAGCAAACATTCGCCTTATTGGAATTTCCAAAAGAGAAGAGGTTCTTCCAAAAAACACTGATGCTCTACTGCAAGAGATAATCAAGGAGAACTTCCAGAACATGGCAAGAGATACTGAAATTCAGATAGTAGTTTCAGAAGTCCAGCAAAACTCAGTCCAAATAAAGCATCGTCTAGACACATTATAATTAATTTCACCAAAGTTAATATGAAAGAGAAAATTCTTCAAGCCACCAGATGTAAGAAAATCATAACCTACAAGGAGAAGAATATTAGAATGACTGCCAATCTCTCTAATGAAACTTTTTAAGCCAGAAGTGGATGGTAATCATACTTCAACCTCCTAAAATGCAACAACTTTCAACTCAGGATCAAATGTCCAGCTAAACTGAGTTTAATTTATGATGGAGAAATTAAATACTTTAATGACATTCATATGTTAAAGATATTTGCCATAAACAAACCATCTCTCCAGGATATTCTTAGACCGATCCTCCACAATGACCACCAAAATGCTCTACCACCAAAGTAAACTCACTCAGAAACTTTCTATCAAATCCCAATTTCCACAGCACAGAAAGGATTAAAAATGTTCACTGGACTTTCAAAAAACTTGACACTCAAAATACTACCAGGTTTATCAGTACTCTCAATTAATGTGAATGGTTTAAATTGTCCTCTAAAGAGGCACAGATTAGCTCACTATATACAAGAACTCAGCCCATATATATGCTGCATACAAGAATCTCTCCTTACTTTAAAGCAGTGATTCTCAAACTTCCTAATGTTGTGATGCATTTTCATTGTTACAAAGGGGTTGCGACACACAGGTTAACAACTGCTGCCTTAAAGGATAACTATAGACTCAGGGTGAAGGGAGGGACATCTGTAATTCAAGCAAATGGAAATCAGAAAAAAGCAGGTATTGTAATTTTATTCTCTGATACAATAGGCTTTAAACCAACAAAAGTAAGGAAAGATAAGGATGGTTACTTTATAGTTGTTAAGGAAAACACTCAACAGGATGAGATTTCAATTAATAACATTTATGTGCCCAAAAAGAATGTTCCTCAAAATATCAGAGAGACCCTAACAGACATGAGGAACTTGTTGTCCTCCAGCACCAGAATAGTCAGAGATTTTAACACCTCAAGGCAGTGCTGGATAGATCCTCCAATAAGAAACTAAGCAAAGAAATTTTAGACATAAACTTGACCATTCAACAATTGGATTTAACACATATCTACAGAACTTTTCATACACATTTAACACATATCTACAGAACTAACAAAACTGAATACACATTCTTCTCATCAGTCCATGGAACATTCTCCAAAATTGATCACATCTTAGGTCACAAGTTTAACCTTAGCAAATTTAAATGAATGGAAATTATTCTTTGTATCTTCTTGGACCGGCATGGAATAAAAGTGGCACTCAGCAACAGAAGGAATCTGCATACTCATATAAAGACATGGAAACTAAATGACCTTATACTGAATGATAGCTGGGTCATAAATGAGATTAAGAAAGAAATTACTAATTTTTTTGGAGCAAAACGATAATTTTGGAGCAAGATGATTACTAATTTTTTTGGAGCAGAACCTGTGGGATACTGCAAAGGCAGTCATAAGAGGGAAATTTATAGCATTCCTAGCCTTCCTCAATCGAATGGAAGGAGAGGAAGTCAACAACTTAATGGGACATCTCAAGCAATTTCAGAAGAAAGAACATTCCAACCCCAAACCCAGTAGAAGAAAAGAAAATAACCAAAATTAGAGCAGAATTAAATAAAATTGAAAACAAAAGAATTATACAACAAATCAATTAACCAAAAAGTTGGTTTTTTGAAAAGCTTAATAAAATAGATAAACCTTTGCCTAACATAACCAGAAATAAAAGAGTAAAATCTCTGAGTTAATCAATCAGAAATGACAGAGGTGAAATAACAACAGACTCCTCAGTAATTCAAAAAATTGTTAATGAATATTATAAATAAATTCTATTTTCAGAAATATGAAAGTCTGAAAAAAATAGACCAATACTTGGAAGCATGCCACCTTTTTAGACTTAGCCAGAAAAATTGGAATTGTTAAACAGGCCTATTTCAAGTACCAAAATAGCATCAGCTATACAAAATTTCCCAAAAAGAAAAGTCTTGGACCAGATGGCTTCACATTAGAATTCTACCAAACCTTTAAGGAGGCACTAGTACCCATATTACTTAACCTTTTCCAAAACATAGAAAAAGAAGGAATACTTCCCAACACATTCTATGAAGCAAATATCACCCTGATCCCCAAACCAGGAAAAGACTCAAAAAGAAAATAAAATTGACAAATATCTCTAATAAATATTGATGCAAAATATTCAATAAGATCCTAGAAAACAGAATCCAGCAACACATCAAACAAATCATACACCATGACCAAGTGGGTTTTATCCCAGTTTCTCAAGGCTAGTTCAATATACGTAAATCTATAAATATAATACATTACAAGAAAAAAATAAAAAACAAAGACCATATTATGTTTGTTTGGCTATTGATTGTCTCAATTGATGCAGAAAAACCTTTTGATAATATCCAGCATCCTTTCATGATCAGAACACTTAAGAAAGTAGGTATAGAAGGGACATTTCTTAAACTGATAGAGGCCATCTACAGCAAATCCATAGCCAATATCATATTAAATTGAGTAAAATTGAAAATATTTCCACTGATATCTGGAACCAGGCAAGGTTGCCCACTGACACCACTGCTTTTTAACATTGTAATGGCCAACAATGTCTTAGCCATCAAAAGTAGGCAAGAGAAGATAAAGATATCCAAATAGGGTCAGAAGAGATCAAACTTTCACTCTTTGCATATGGTATGATTGTATACCTGGAAAACCCCAGAGACTCAACCACAAAACTCTTAGACGTGATCAAGGAATACAGCAGCATCTCAAGATACAAAATCAATACTCACAAATCAGTAGCATTTGTAGATACCAACAATAGTCAAGCTGAAAAACAATCAAGGACTCTATTCCTTTTACAGTAGTGCCAAAGAAGTTGGGATATCTGGGAGTGTACCTAACATAGGATGTGAAAGATCTCTACAAAGAGAACTATGAAACTCTGAGAAAAGAAATAGCAGAGGATGTTAACAAATGGAAAAACATACCATGCTCATGGCTGGGAAGAATCAACATTGTTAAAATGTCTTCTATACTACCCAAAGCAATCTACAGATTTAATGCAATCTCTATTAAAGCACCTCTGTCATACTTTAAAGATCTGAAAAAATTAGCACTACATTTTATATGGAAACAGAAAAAAATCTTAAAAGCCAAGCCTCAGAAATAAAAACAAATCAGGAGGAATCATGATACTACACTTCACAGTATACTATAAATCCATAGTGATCAAAACAGCATCTTACTGACACAAAAATAGAGATTGATTTATGAAACAGAATTGAGAACCAAGAGATGGACCCAAACACTTATCATCATTTGATCTTTGATAAGCCTATGGAAAATATAAATTTGGGGAAGATTCCCTATTTAGAAAATGGTGCTGGGTAAATTGGCTGGTGACTTGTAGAAGTTGAAACTGGACCTACACCTTTCACCTCTAAGAAAAAATGGCTCTCACTGGATAAATGATTTAAGCATAAGACATGAAATTATAAATATTTTTTGAGTGAGTGCAGGGGAAACACTTGAAGAAACTGGCCTGGGAGAATACTTTATGAGGAGAACCCCCTGGGCAATTGAAACACCAAAAATACACTACTTGGACCTGATCAAACTAAAGAGCTTCTGCACTGCCAACAACACAGTAAGTAAAGCAAGCAAACAGACCTCAGAATGGGAGAGGATATTTGCACGTTATGTTTCTGACAAAGGTTTGATAATCTGAATCCACAGAGAAGTCAAACTTACTAATAAGAAAAGAACAAGTGATCCCATTTCATTGTGGGCAAGAGACTTGAACAGAAGCTTCTCTGAAGAAGACAGGAGCATGATCTACAGACACATGAAAAAATACTCTGTTGCATGAACAGAGTCGTGAGAGAACAGAAGCTTTGCCCCAGATACAAACTTGCTCCTGTAATATTAAAGTAGCAAGAAGCAGACTACAGCTCAGGATGGCATGTAACAAAACATCTTTATTTCTGGCATCTTTTATACAACTAAAAGATGTTTTATACATCTAAAACATCTTTTATACACAGGTGGTCACTTACACACCCGATCAATGAACTAAAACATTTACTATTACCTAACTTTTTCTATCTAATTTTAAACGTAGGTGGTGACATCAAGTCTGCACAACAAATGTTTTTCTGCTTTACATTCTCTCTAAAACATGCATTATCTGTTTGTGCCAAAAATCTAAACAAAAATCTAAAGCTCCAGGGGAACTTATTCTTTTAAATTTTCTATGTGCCCATCAAGTTAACCTTCAATGGAGTTTATAACTCTGTTTATCCTTTAGGCTGTTAAGACAATATGTATTCAATACTTGTCAAGCTCTGGACCATATCACCAAGCAGAAGGCTCTCAACCTCTAAGCTTCTTGGGATTAACGGCTGTATGACTTCAGACTTTCTGTGTCTGGACTTTTACCTCCAGACAACAGTCTCCGTGTATGCCTCAGGACAGCCCAGCTCTCTTGTTTTTTCTGTGTTAGCAAAACTCATGTCAATCCATTTTCTTCAAACTTAATGGCACACAGATGTAGGTTTTTGCCCCACACTCATTATCTTTAATCATCCAAGAAAGGCAAATTAAAAACCACTTTGAGATATCATCTAACTCTCAGGAAGATTATACCACATCACAAAATCTCACAAATACAGATGTTGGCATGGATGTGGAGAAAAGGGAACCCTTCTGCTCTGCTGGTGGTAATGCAAGCTAATAGATTCCTTTTGGAAAGAAGTTTGGAGAATACTCTGGGATCTAAAAGTAGACCTGCCATTTCATCCTGCAATTCCTCTACTAGGTGTATATCCAAAAGACCAAAAATCACTTTGCAACAAATATATGTGTACCAGATTGTTCATTGCAACCCAATTCATAATTGCTAAGTCATAAAAGAAGCCCAAGTACCCATCAACCCATGAATGGATTAATAAATTGTGGTATATGTATATCATGGAATACTATGCAACCTTAAAAAAGATGGAGACTTTACCTCTTTTATGTTTACATTGATGGAACTGGAACATATTCTTTTTAGTAAAGTATCTCAAGAATGGAAGAAAAAGTATCCAATGTACTCAGTACTTTTATGAACCAATTTATAATTACTCACACTTTCTTATGAAAGATAAATCACAACTATAGCCCAGGATGAAGGACAGAAGAGGAAGGGGATTGGAGGGGAGGAGGGAGTTTTCATAGAGGGAGGGTAAACAGGGGGGACCACACCTATGGAGCATATCACAAGGGTAAAAATCAAATCTATCAAGTATAGAACGTAAATGTCTTAACACCATAATTAAGTAAATGAGGCAAAAGCTACATTAATTAGTTTGATGTAAGCATTCCAAATTGTATAAAAACTCAACACATTGTACCCTACAAATACATATATGTATTCATAGTGTATGTATGTATGTCTGAAAGAAAATAAAACTAAGTGAGGTAATACAGAATGACCAGGGTAAGAGGTAGACTTTATTTTACATTAAAGGCCATGGAAATACTTACACATAGAGTAACAGTTAAGCTAAGACTTGAAGACCAAAATATGACCAGTAGGCAAAGGAGTAAGTTCTGACATTATCTTGGGTCTAATTACCCAATTCCTGGGGAACCTTCCCCATAATCCTTGAATCAATCAAAAAATCATAACATTCTTGAATTAAAAGTGATCTTGAAGCCAACTTGGCTCTTTTATCATCTGTTATGTCAAAATAAAAACAATAATAATTGCAGAGATAATTCATTGAACACTTGTTAGATTTCAGATTTTACCTTTGCCATCTACATAACACTTTACATGCACTATTTATAATGTACTCTCTTTGGAGGATTGCATGTATGGCTCCTGGTGGATACTAAAAATCCAGGAGAGCTCAAATGCTTATATGAAATGGTGTAGTATTTGCATATAACTTATGCATATCTTCCCACATACTTAACACCAATTCTAGTTTAACTTATAATACCTAATATAATATGAATGCTGTGTAAATAGTTGTTATACCATGTATTTCAAAAATTTGTAGTATTTTTCTGTCATATTGTGTTTTCTTCTTTTTTTATTTGTATTAAATCATAATTGTGTACATTGGTGCAATCATGGGGCACAATGTGCTGACTTCATATACCATCTAAAATATTTTCATTGAACTATTTAACATAGCCTTCATCACCTTTTAATCACTATATGAAGACATTTATATTCTGAATTTAGTAATTTTCACTTGTACCCTTCTAAGATGCACCGTAAGTGTGATCCCACCAATCACCCTCCCTCCATCCATCGTCCATACTGTGTTTTCTTAATTTTTCAAATATTTTTGATTGGTGGTAAGTTGAATCTCAGGATGAGGAATCCACAGATATGGATGGCCAACCTTACTTCTCACAGTATCTCTATTATATTATCTCCATCACTTTACCTATTTACAATAAGGTAGAAATGAGGCTCAGAGAGGTAAAGTAACTTGCCTAATGTTATGCAGCTAGTAAAAGACAAAACTGGTGATCAGATTCTGCCCTCTGAGTGCCAGTGCCAGTGCTCTTAATCATCCCCCTATGTTGATGTGATTTCTACTTAAATGCCCACCCTTTTCATGAACTATTCTAGTTTCAATCTGAGCACATCTGAAGGCATCTAACTTCCTCCTAACAAGTGACTAATATTTTTCCTCAAGTCTCCTTGGAATAATGAACCAGGTAATACTAGGAGAACTGCTAGAATGGAAGTTTTTTGAATGAAAGTTTATCTTAAACATTAGGCAGAATTTCTGTTTTGAGTAGCATGAATGGAGCACAGAGTATATTTCAATGGGAATGAGAAAACAGAGGTTGTTTGGCATCCAGTTGTCTCCCTTCATTTTTGATAAGTATCCAGATTGCCTAAGTCACTTTATTTATTTATCTATTTTTGCATATATATTTTCATGTAGAACTTTATAGTAGTTCCACTCAGTATCTGAGTCTTTTCCAAAGTTCCTTTAAAGTGCACAGGGGAAGGACCTTAGGACATGTCTGTGTGGCATTTCCCTGTGTAATAGTGAAGCTACTCCATACGTTTTCCCATGCAAAGATATTTTTAGAGTTGTATATTTGTGCACAAATTTTTATCTCCCTAAGAAGTATAAAGCCAATTTAGTGCCACAATTTTGTTTATGTACCTTTATGCCTGCCACATAAACCAACATAATGCTTATCACAAAATACTACTTAGTAAAAGATTGTTTTTATTGAATAAATATTTTCTGAAACATTGAGGAATGGAAGCATGTTCACCATTGTTAAGAGTGGTCAGGTTCTGTTCTAGGGAAAATACTGCAATGTGTAATATTTATCTTTTTAAAAAACACAGAGACAGACTTTCTCATTCCCAGCCAGAGTGCTCATCAAAAACCTGCATTTGGTCTAGAATTCTCAGTTCTGTTCTTTTGAAGCTCTTGGGCATTTTGGGAGAGAGAATGAAGCTGTAAAAAATCAGTGGCCTTAAAATCCTGCAAATTTGTGGCCAGCAAGAGAGAGCAGAGAAGCTGATCCCACAGATTGAATGACATTTTCCCTTGAACTGGTTCTTGTTTTTTGAACCCCAAGCCTCAATTCAAGATACTTCCTTCTTATTATGTTTAGACAGAAGAGGAGAAGACCCAGAATTTCCAAGAGAGAGAGAGAAATGGGTTGCTGCCCTCAGGTACATAATGAGGTATTGTAAGAAAAATAAAATGAACTCATTTCATGTGTTTCTAGAAGCCTGAATAATTTTTAAACACATTTATTCTTGGTCCAGACATTCACTATTTGAGCACCTGCTATGTGTTTGTTGCTCTGTTAGGCGTGGGAAAAAGAAAATGCAGACTTTGCATTCTAGGGAGCTCAGGTCCAGAGAAAGGCAGGCGGGCATATACATGTCCTCAGTGTGCAGGGATAAGGTATGAAGGAAGTGTGGCCAAGAGTGCTTGGAACACAAAGGAAAGCACGATTGTTGACTCTTTTAGGACACTGATTTTACCATCTCTTATCAGAATATCAATGCTTACTCTAGGAGGGAACATTAGAGATTTTTATCATTAACTGAAATAAATTGTACATCACCATTGCCAGAGGGATCACTGTATTGCAAGGTAAATGTCATCTTCGATTACATTTAGTTGCTAGGAAAAGCCTTATTTTTGTAAGCCCTGAAAGATCATACAACTTCTGAGAGTTAGTTTTGGCTCATATTTCTGGAGACACATGAAAAAAAACATGTATTTTTTCCTGGTTATTGTGAGGATACAAAAAACCAGGTCACAATTTTTGAGTTTGTTAGGTTGAGTTCCTTTTTGTAGTTGTGTACCAAACCTGAAAGGTGTGCCATGCACCCATTCCTTGTGCTCTATAATCAGGAGCACACCAACCCCTCCACTTATTCCCCCTCCCCTCAAAACTTGAATAGAATTAAGTTTTTCTCCTATATGGGTATGTGCTAGATCATCTACTGGAGTCATAATAAAATTGAGTACATTGGATACTTTCTTTTCCATTCTTGTGATACTTCACTAAGAAGAATTTGTTTCAACTCCATCCAGGTTAATACAAAAAATGTAAAGCCAACATCTTTTCATACGGTTGCATAGTACTCCATGATATACAATATCACAGCTTGTTAGTCTATTCTTGAGTTGATGGGCATTTAGATTGTTTCCTAATCTTGATAATTATAAATTGAACTGTTACAAACATTCTAGTGTAAATGTATTTTTGATGAAAGGATTTTTTCCCTCTGTGTAGATGCCTAGTAGTGGGATTGCAGGGTCAAAAGGGAGGTCTAATTTGAGTTATTTAAGTATTCTCCATATTGACTTCCATGGAGGTTTAGTAGTTTACAGTCTCACCAACAGTATGAAAGGAACACTCTCTCTCTATGCCCATGCCAGCATCTGGTACTCTGGGACTTTGTGATGTGGACTGTTCTCACTGGGGTTAGGTGATATCTCATGGTGGTTTTGATTATCATTTCTTTGATGATTAGGGATGATGAACATTTTTTCATATGTTTGGTAGCCACTCAACTGTTTTCCTCAGGGAATATTCTTCTCATGTCTCTTGCCCAGTGATAGATGGGATTTAACTGTTTTTTTGTTGATTAATTTGGGTTCTCTGTGCTTTCTAGTTATCCAGCCTTTGTCAGATTCATAATATGCAAATAAATTTTCCCATTCTGAAGGTTTTCTATTTGCTTTAATTGCTATGCCTTTAGCTATGCAAAAGTTATTCAGTGTAATTAAGTCACATTTGTATATTTTTGTTGTGACAATTGCCACTGAAGTCTTCTTCATATAATCTTTCCCCATGCTCACATCCTTAAGAGTTTCTCCCACACTTTCTTCTAGAATTTTTATCATTTCATGTGTTATATTTAAATCTTTGATCCAGCATGAGTCAATTTTTGTAAGTGGTGAAAAGTATGTGTCTAATTTCCATCTTTTACCTGTGATTATCCAGTTCTCCCAGAACCATTTATTAAATAGTGGTTCTTTTCCATAGTATATGCTTTTGTTTATTTATCAAATATGAGATGGCTATAAATATTGGTTTCATCTCTTGGTTTTCTATTTGGTTCTTTATGTTCATGTTTTTTTTGTGTGTGTGTGCTAATACCATGCTATTTTGATCACTATGGACTTGTAATGCAACCTGAAGACTGGTAGGTTGATGTTTCTGTCTTTGTTTTTATTACTAAGAATTGCCTTTGCTATATGGGATTTTTTTTGTTGTTGTTGTTGCTGTTGTTGTTCTATACAAAAGAAAGAACTATGTTTTGGATTTCTTCAAAGTAGGATGTTGGTATTTTAATGGGGATTGCATTGAATGTGTAGATTGCTTTGGGTAGTATAGTCATTTTAACAATATTGATTCTTCCAACCCAGGAGCATGGCTTATTCTTCAACTTCAATTTGCTGAAGTTTTCTGCTATTTTTTTTCCTTAGGATTTCATAGTTCTCTTTTTAGAGATACTTCACCACATTTGTAAGATATATTTTTAGCTATTTCATTTTCTTTAAAGCTACTGTAAAGGGAATTGAAACTTTGATATTAGCTTCTCACATTGGCTGTTTTTGACATATTATACTCAGTTGTTACTATATTTCTTGATCACTTCCAGGAGTCTGGTGGTTGAGTCTCTGGGGTTGTCTAAGTATAAGATCATATCATAAGCAAAGAGTGAGAGTTTAACTTCCTCTCTCCTATTTGGATGTCCTTTATATTTTTCTTTTGTCTTATTGCATTGGCTAGAACTTCTGGAACTATGTTGCATAGTAGTGGTGATAGGGGACAGACATCCTTGTCTGGTTCCAATTATAAGTGGAAAACCTTTCAGTTGTACTCCAATCAGCATGATACACACTGAGTGATTGTTGTGGATTGCTTCAATAATTTTAAGAAATGTGTCATCTATACCTATATTCTTAAGCTTTCTTGCTGGAAAAGATGCTGAGTGGGAGGTCAAAGCAGGTGGATTTCCTGAGCTCAGGAATTCAAGATCAGTCAGAACTAGAGTGAAACCCCACACCCCCCAAAATAGACAAGTATTGTGGTGGGCTCCTGTAGTCCCAGCTACTAGGGAGGCTGAGGCAAGAGGATTGCTTGAGTGCAAGAGTTTGAGGTTGCAGTCAGGTATGAAACTGTAGGACTCTACTGAGAGTGATACAGTGAAATTCTATGTGAAAAAAAAAAAGAAAAACAGAAAAGAAAAGAATGATAGATTTTATCAAATGCTTTTTTTGCATTAATCAAGAGGATCTAGTGAATTACATGAATGGATTTGTGTATGTAGGCTTGTATCCCTGGGATGAAGCCTACTTGAGTGTGATATATATATTTTTAATGAGTTACTATAATCTATTGGCTAATATTTTGTTAAGTAGTTTTGCATTAATATGCATTAGTGAAATTGATCTGTATGTGTCCTTTTTAGTTGTGTCCTTTCCTGCTTTTGGAGTTATGGTGAGGTTTGCTTCATAGAATGTGTTAGGGATGGTTCCTTTTTTCTCAGTGTTTCAGATTAGATTCTGCAGCATAAGTGTAACCTCATCTTTGAATGTTTGGTAGAATTATTGGAAAGCCATATGGTCAAGGACTTTTATTGTTGGAAAATTTCTTATTGTTTCTTTGATCTCAGTGCTTGCTATTGGTGTGTTTGAGAGATGTATTTCTTCCTGGTAAAGTGTATAGATTTGATATGATTCCAGGTAATCATCCATTTCCTCCACCTTGTCAAATTTCTGGTGGTACAGTTTCTTGTGGTACTCAGAGATAATCTCTTGTATCACTCTGGTATCTGTTGTTATTTCTTCTTTTTCATTCCTGACTGAGGTTATTGGAGATTTTACTTTTCTGTTTCTACTTAATCTGGCCAAGTTTATCAATTTTATTTACATTTTCAAATAACCCACATTTATCTCTTTCTTAACCCAAGCAATGGTCCTTCAGCATAAGGTTGTTTAAATTCCATGCTTTTGTGTGTGGTGCATAATTTTTTTAGAGTTGAATACCACCTTTATGGTTTTGTGATCTGAGAGATACAAGTTATAATTACAATTCTATAAATTTTGTTGACTATTGACTTGTGAGCCAGGATATGATCTATCTTGGAGTATTTTCCATGGACCAATAAGAAGAACACATAGACCTTAGCTTTGGGATAGTGTGTTCTGTATTTGTCTATTAAGTCCATTTGTTCGGGGGTTGCATTTAAGTCCCTTGTATCTTTGTTTTGCTTCTGTTTAGATAATCTGTCCAGTTCAGCCAGAGGGGTGTTAAAGTCTTCCTTATGTTATATCATCATATTGCTCAGACCAATGTATGTCTATTTAATAAATCTAGGAGTACTTTAATTTGGGTGCATGAATATCTAGAATTGAAAAGTTCCCTTGATATATTGTTCCCTTGACCAGTATAAAGTGACCATCTTTGTCTTTCTTAACATTAGAACTCCACTTGTATCTGAAAATAAGATTGCATCCCCTCCTTTCTTCTGGTTTTCATTTGCCTAAAATATTGTTTTCCCACCCTTTCCCTGAGTCTTGTTTTGTCTTTATCAATGTTATGTGTGATTCCTGGAGACAGCATATGAATGGCTTGTGCTTTTTTTATATACTCCTCCAGCCTGTGACTCTTCAGTGGGAAATTCAAGTTATTAACATTTATTGAGAGAATTGATAAGTGTGGTGGAGTTCTATTCATCTTATTTTGTCCTGTTGTTTAGTTTTGTCTCTTGTGCCACTGTGAAGCTCAGTTTTTGTCCTTTACTTTCTGGGTATTTTCTTTGCTGATGGTCCATCGTGATATTCAGTGTGAAGCATCATTCTAGTATTTCCTGTAGAGCTGGTCTTGTTGTGAATTTCTTCATTGTTTGCATATCAATAAGAATTTTGCTTTCTCTGTTGATTTTAAAGCTTTGTTTAGCAGGATACAGAATTCTGGGCTGAAAATTATTTTATTTAAGAAAGTTAAAAGTAACTAACCATTCTCTTCTGGCTTGGAAACTTTCAGCTGAGAACTCCCCTGTCACCCTGATGGATCTATCTCTGTAGGTCAATTGGTGCTTAATCCTAACTGATTGCAGAATTGTTTCTTTCATCTTGTCTTTAGATAGGTTCATTACAATGTGTCTTGGAGATTATCAATTTGTGTTGAGTTGACCTGTAATTTGATATCCCTCTAAAAGAAGTGTTTCATAAACATTAGTGATACTTGGGAAGTTTTCATGTATGATATCCTCCAATAGGGCTTCCACTCCTTTTGAACATTTTTCTTCCCCTTCAGGAACACCTATAATTTGTATGTTTGAATGCTTCATACTGTTCAATAATTCTCTGAGTGAATATTCTTCTTTCTCTCTATCTTTTCTGACTCCTTAACTGCCTGGGTTATCTAAACAGTTTTATCCTCTAGATCTGAATTTCATTATTCTCCATGGTCTAATCTGTTAAAGATGCTTTCTACTGCATCTTTAAGTTACCTAATTGACTCCTTTAAGTTCATAACCTGCAGTGTATTCTTTATATATTCTTTGCATCTTTCATCCATTTTGTTCAGTTTTTCCACTTTCTTATCTACTTCTTTCTTTCTTTTTTTTTTTTTTTTAGATAAAGACAGAGTCATTTTATCACCTGTGATAGAGTGCTGTGGCATCACATAGTTCACAGCATCCTCCAACTCCTGGGCTTAGGCGATTCTCTTGCCTCAGCCTCCCAAGTAGCTGGGACTACAGGTTCCTGCTACAATGCCCATCTATTTTTTGTTGGTGGTGCAGTTTGGCTGGGGTTGGGTTTGAACCCACCACCCTCGGCTTATGGGACTGGTGCCCTACTCACTGAGCCATACGTGCCACCTCTCTTATCAATTTCCCTGATTTATTTTTTTCCATCTACATTTTAAATTCCCTTTCTGTAATTTACATTAATTCTTTATAAATGGAATCATCTGTGGTAGCTACCTCATGATCTCTGGAGAGTGTGCTTTATTCTGTGTTTTCACATTGTCAGAATTTTTGTTGGTTTCTCCCCCGTGTGTTTTCTTTTTGTTTACAGCTGTCCCTTACTTTCTCCATCTCACTACATCCTTTGCTTTAAATTACCTTGCCTCAGAGCTTAGGTGTTCATGTGACCTGTTGGTATAAGGCTAAAAGGAAGATCAGGGTAAAGACTAACAAGGGTGAAAGAAAAGAAAAAGATAAAGAAAAAAGGGGGAATAGAAGGAACAAATTGAAGAAAAGGAAAGAAATAGGACAGTAAGGGAAAATGCAACAGGACAAATGCTGGTATTTGGTGGGGTGTTTTAATCACATCCATAGCTTTAGGACTTTAAGGGGGAGAGAACAGTAAGTCCCTCAAAATCATAGGCTTTCTGCCAAAAGAGAGATAAAGGAGAGAAAGAAAACAGAAAGAAAGAATAAAAAGAGTGAAAAAGCATTATGAAACTGGAGGAGCTATAGACAAAAATACAAGTGAAAAATAAAATTTCAACAACCATAGCCTAAGGAAAAAAATGGAAAAGATAAGCCAAAAATATAAAACAATGTGTGTGTGTGTATTACACTTCATTTGTAACATATTGCCTGGATGCCAGGTGGCTCTGTGGTGTTTGGAGATGGAGAGCACATGCTGGATTTTCCATATGTGATATGAGTTGGAAGACATTTTCTATTTTCAATAAAGACCAATTGTACCTTCCTGGCTTCTTTGCCCTCTGGGTCTATTGATTTCCTCAGCATTCAATCTGGACAAGACTGGGTCCCCAAATTTCACCAGGCTTCCCAGGCAATTCATCATACAGTGTCCCCTGACAGCAAACCAGCACACTCGGAGAGTATAGGAGTGCTCAGCTCATCCCAAGGGTGGCCACTGCTGCTCAGCAGGTGTTCCAGACCTGGCCAGGCAGTAGGACCCCATGGACTGATCCTCACATGCAAGGAGTCTTCTCACAATGGTGGCATGCACCCCACCAGCACCAACACTAACCCAGTGTTCCACCCCAGCTGCCAGCTGCTGTTCTAGTCTTCTTGTCTCTCCAGTGAACAGCCCAGTCCAAAATCAAAATACTGCTGGACAACCCTTTCCCAACACAGCCCTCTGTGGGAGAGCTGTCCAACACCCTGGCCTCTGTACACAACAAATGCCCACCTTCCAACTTAGTTTTCCCCAGCTCTAGACTTCCTTATTAGCTCCTAAAGTCTCCTACTGTTTCAATATGCTCTTGAAGTGATGTTTCTATGCAGATTTCCCTAGATAGAGGTACCTGATGAACACTTGCCCTTGTCTCACCATGAGTAGCTGGCAGGGTTTGTTTCTAGTTCACCATCTTGCTCTGTCTCTCCATAATGTCATTTTCTTAATGATAACTCATCAGGTACCTGAAGGCAATGACCCATTCTATTAAGTATCTGACAAACTGGTTCTCATTTTAAGTCTAAACATGATAACAATCAAATTTTGTTGAAATGATGTTTAGGGGTCTGAAAAATAGGGATCTATTCAAGGTAAAATGTCATTCAGATTGGTGCTGGAAAAGGATTCCTTTTGGGATCAGATCCTCTGTCTGCTCTTTATTGAGGTCCATAAAATATGTCTATTTTTGCTCACTTTTATTTCAGATTACAGAGTCTATATATTTTGTTTACAAAATAAGAGTTTACATTAGAAATGTTAGAAATGACAGAATGGGAACTTAAAATATGGACGATAAAAACAATGAAGGACATTTCTGTAAAAGTGGAAATAACCAAAAGGAAATCCAAAAACAGAATCAAATATGAGATGAATCATATGAAGAATATAGAAAGGATACAGCAGATCTAATGGAATTGAAGCAGTCAATTAGTGAACTTAAAGATGCAGTAGAATGTATCAGTAATAGATTAGACCATGCAGAATAAAGAATCTCAGAGGTAAAGGATATAGCTCTTGAGCTAACTCAGATGGTTAAAGAGTCAGAAGAAAAGCAGAATGTTCACTGACAGAACTATAGGACTTCATGAAGTGTTCAAACATATGAGTTATAAGTATCCCAGAAGAGGAAGAATGATCCCCTAGAGGAATGGAAGCCATAGTATAGAATAGTATAAATAAAAAATTCCTAAATATCACCAAAGATTCTGGCATACTCCTTTCAGAGGGAAATCAGACCCCAGTTTGTCTCAACTCAAACTGAGCTTCTCCAAGACACATTGTGCTAAATCTGTGAGAAGTCAAGACAGAAGAAAAGATTCTGAAGACCACAAAGAATAAGTTCCAATTGCTCTACATGGGCTAATCCATCAGAGTGACTGTAGACTTCTCAAATACAACTTTTCAAGCCAGAAGACAGTGGTCATCTACCTTTAATCTACTTCAACAAAACAATTTCCAGTTCAGAATTCTATATCCTGCTAAGCTTCAAAATTGATGGAGAAATCAAATATTTTACTGACATTCAAGCATTGAGAAAGTTTGCCACAAGACCAGCTTTACAGGAAATACTTCAACCTGTTCCACACACTGAGCATAAAATTGGACCACCAGCAAAGTAAGTACCTAGAAACTCAAGGACAAAACCTACCCTCCACAATGATGCAAAAGATAAAAACAAGCAATGGACTTTCACAAAATAAGATGACTGGAACACCATCACACTTATTAGTTCTCTCAATAAATGCTAATGGCTTAAATTCCACACTGAAGAGGCATAGACTGGCTGATTGGATAAAAAAAATGCAAGCCATCTATTTACTGTTTGCAGGAAACACTCCTAGTCTCAAAGGACAAATTAAAACTTAGAGCTAAGGAATGGAAGACAATTTTTCAGACAAACGGAATTCAGAAGAAAAGAGAGGTTGCAAACTTATTCTCAGATACAAGTGGATTTAAAGCAACTAAAATTAAGAAACGACAATAATGGACACTTTATATTGGTCTAGAAAAAAATAAAACAAGAAGACATAGCAATTCTAAATGTTTAAGCACCCAACTTAAATACTCACAGATTCCTGAAACAGACCTTCATTAATCTGAGAAATAGGATATTCTATAATATCATAATATCAGGGGATTTTAACACTCCTCTTACAGAGCTAACATATCCTCTAAACTAAAACTAAACAAATTTTCAAGGAACTTAAATGTGACTCTAGAATAATTGTGCTTGATAGACATATATAGAACACTCCATCCCAAAGCTAAACAATATATGTTCTTCTCATTGGCCCATGGAACACTCTCCAAAATTTATCGTATCCTAAGACTCAAAACAAACTTCAACAGAATCAACAGAATTAAAATTTTACCATGTATCTTCTCAGACCACAAGGCATTAAAGGTGGAACTGAACTCCATCACAAATGATAAACCCCACCTAAGGCATGGAAATTAAACAACCTTATGCTGAATGAAAATTTGGTGCAGAAAGAGATACATGAGAAAATCATCAACTTCCTTGAGCACAACAATAATGAAGATACAAGTTACCAAAACCTGTGGAATACAGCAAAGGCAATTCTGAGAGGACAATTTATCACTTTAGATATATGTATCCAAACAAGAGAAAGAGTGCGCATCAACAAACTCACAAACCATCTTACAGAATTAGAAACAGAAGAACAATGTAAGCCTAAACCCAGAGGAAGAAAATAAACAGCCAAAATTAAATCAGAGATTATTAAAATTGAAAAAAAAATCAGAAAATTAACAAAATGAGTTAAAATGAACAAAAAGGAGTTGGTTTTTGAAAAAATAAATAAAATAGATAAACTTTTGGCCAGACTAACTAGAAATAGAAAGGCAAAATCTCTAATAACCACAATCAGAAATGATAATGGGAAATAACAACAGATGCCACATAGATACAAGAGATTATCTTTGAATACTACAAGAAACTCTATGCCTAGGAACTTGACAATGTGAAGGAAATGGATCAATATATGGAATCACACCTTCTCGCTAGACTTATCCAGGAAGAAATAGATCTCCTGAACAGACCAATTTCAAGCACTGAGATCAAAAATAGAATAAAAAAATCTCTGAACAAAAAAATGCCCTGGTCCAGATGGCTTCACACCAGAATTCTATCAAACCTCCAAAGAAGAGCTTATTCCCATATAGCAGAAATTATTCAAAAAAAAAAAAAATGAGGAGAAAGTAATCTTCACAAACATGTTTTGTGAAGCAAACATTACCCTGATACCAAAACCAGGAAAAGACCCAACTAAGAAGGAGAACTTCAGACCAATTTCACTAAAGAATAGATGCAAAAAATCTCAACAAAATCCTAGCCAGTAGAGTATAACTTATCATCAAAAAAAACATACACCATGATCGAGTAGGTTTATTCCAGGAACACAAGTCCAAAAACATAACCCACCTTATCAACAGAAGCAAAAATAAAGATTATACAATCCTCCCAATAGATGCAGAAAAAGCATTTGATAAAATTCAGCACCCTTTTCTAATTAGAACACTGAAGATTATAGGCATAGGTAGCACATTTCTTAACCTAATCGAAGCCATCTATGACAAACCTACAGCTAATATTTTACTGAATGTAGTAAAACTGAAAGCTTTTCCCCTTAGAACTGGAATCAGACAAGGTAGTTTTTTTTATCACCACTACTATTCAACATAGTGCTGGAAGTTCTTGCCAATACAATTAGTCAGGAGAAGGAAATAAAGGACATCTAAATGGGGAGAGAAGAAATCAAACTTTCACTTTTTGCTGATGATATGATCTTTTACTTAGAGAACCCAAAAAACTCAACCATAAGACTCCTGAAAGTGATCACAAAATACAGTAATGTCTCAGGGTATAAAAATCAATGTCCACAAATCAGTAGCCTTTGTATATGCCAATAACAGCCAAGATGAGAAGCAAATTAAGGACACAATCCCTTTCACAGTAGCTCCAAAGCAAACAAAATACTTAGGCGTATACCTAACAAAAGAGGTGAAGGAAATTTATAAAGAAAACTATGAAAACCTAAGAAAAGAAATAGCAGTAGATATTAACAAATGGAAGAATATGCTATGCTCATGATTGGGAAGAATCAACATCGTTAAAACATCTATACTTGCCCATACAATCTACAGATTCCATGCTGTACTTAAAAAATACCAAAATCATACTTTCAAGACTTGGAAAAAATGATTCTTCATTTTGTATGGAATCAGAAAAAAAAACGCTATAGCTAAGGCAGTCCTTAATAATAACAACAAAGCCAGGATCATCAGCCCACCAGACTTTAGGCTGTACTAGAAGACCATAGTAATCAAAACAGCATAGTATTGGCACAAAAATAGAGACATAGACATCTGGAACTTAGTGGAAAACTAAGAGATGAAATTAGCATCTTACAGCCACCTCATGTTCGATAAATCAAACAATAACATAGACTGGGGGAAAGAATCCCTATTCAGTAAATGGTGCTGGGAGAACTGGATATCCACATGTAAAAGACTGAAACTGGACCAACAGATTTCTCCACTCACAAAAATTGATTCAAGATGGACAAAAGACCAAAATTTAAGGCATGAAACAATAAATATCCTCAAGGATAGTGTGGGAAAAACACTTGAAGATATAGACCTGGGGAAAGACTTCATGAAGACTTCCATGGCAATTGCAACAACAGCAAAAATAAACAAATGGGACTTGATTAGACTGAAAATCTTCTATACAGCTAAGGAGATGACAACCAAACCAAATAGGTAAACTACACAATGAGAAAGGATATTAGCATATTTTGAATCAGACAAAAGCTTGATAACTAGGAGGTGTAGAGAACTCAAACTAATCAACATGAAAAAAAGTCAACAAATATTTATATCAATGGACAGGAAACATGAATAGAACCTTCTCTAAAGACAATAGATGAATGGCTAACAAACATACAAAAAAAAAGCTCATTGTTCCTAATTTTTAGAGGAATACAAATCAAAGCCACCTTGAGATAACCATATAACCCCAGCAAGAATGGTCCACATCACAAAATCTCAAAACTGCAGACGCTGGTGTGGATGTAGAAAGAAGGGAACACTTTTATACTGCTGCTGGGACTGCAAATTAATTCAACTCTTTTGGAAGGAAGTATGGAGAACCCTCAAGGAACTCAAACTAGACCTTCAATTTGATCCTGCAACCCCATTACTGGGCACCTACCCAGAAGAAAAGAAATCCTTTTACCATAAAGACACTTGTGCTAGACTGTTTATCACAGCTCAATTTACAATTGCCAAAATGTGTAAACAGCTTAAATGTCCACTAACCCAGGAATGTATTAACAAGGTATGGTATATGTATACCATGGGATACTATTCAGTTATTAAAAAGATGGAGACTTTATATCTTTTGTATTAACCTGGATGGAGGTGCAACACATTATTCTTAGCAAAGCATCACAAGAATGAAGAAGCAAGAATCCTATCCTATGTTCTGAATTCTGATATGAGGGCAATTAAAGATCTAGTACACTGTGGGGACTGGGAGGTAGTTTGTAAAGTTGGCTCCCACCCTAAAGATGCCCATCTTGAATAGTTTAGGAAAATCAATTTAGGAAATGTTGCAATAGGTCACTAAGTTATGCTGATTATTATTTAAAATAAGGATTATTGTGGTCTTTACTTTAGGATGATTGATTTAGGAAATTAACTTTTGAATTAGAAATGCTGTGATAGGTCACTGAGTTGTAGTGATTATTGTTTAAAATAGGAGTTGATGTGGTCTTTGGTTTGAAACTTTATTTATAAAACTGTGATTTTGGAAATGGAAGAACAGAACAGTCTTGGGGAGGCTCCCCTCACTGTTCACCAGAATCACTGGCCTCCTGACAAAGTTTGGTGGACACACACACCAGAAAGAAAGAAAGAAAGAAAGAAAGAAAGAAAGAAAGGAAGGAAGGAAGGAAGGAAGGAAGGAAGGAAGGAAGGAAGGAAGGAAGGAAGGAAGGAAGGAAGGAAGGAAGGAAGAAAGAAAGAAAGAAAGAAAGAAAGTTAGTTTACCAGGGACTTAAGATAACTGGGAAAACAGAACTTACTAACTTATAACCAACAAATGTAAAATATTTGGAAAAAATATTGAAAAAAGTTTTCAGAAGGTGTGAATGATAGATGTCATAGATAGTTTATCTCCCCAAGTCCATCTCTATTCTCCTGGTAACCAGGTGTGGATTAAAGATTGGAGCATCAGCCTGCTGAAACCATGGTGGAAAGGCCCCTATTTGATGATTCTGTCCACCCCAACAGCAGTGAAGGTGGATGGCATGCATGCCTGGGTACATCACTCATGTGTAAGACCAGCCAGTGATGAGGAGTGGGTCGTCCAATGACACCCAGAACATCTCCATTATCTCCCCTAGAGAAAACAGACTACAATCCTGCCCCAGTCACAATTTAGGAGTTGACGGGTCTATGTACAGTAGAAACTTGACGATGAGTAGTAGCAGTGTGGGATGAATTCTTTGCTTTGGACTTTTTCACCTTTTTCTTTATCTTAGGTGTAAGACATGGTGAAGTTTGTGAAAAATGTTTCCAAAAGATAATACAAACTGGACTAACTGTCAAAACTGTGTTATTGGTTTACTCTTATTATAAATGTACAGGAAAACCTGAAGGAACTCACATATATAATAACACCTAATAACAGGTATGAGTGCCGCTCAGTAGGCCTGCTATTTGCTACAATCCTTCTGAATCCCCAGAGCAGGTTGAATTTACTATGTGGTATACTGATATCCCTAGAAAGACAATAACCTGAGTTATAACAGAAGGAATACAAAAAAAAAAAAAAGGAAATATGTTCTTTAATTTCTAATTATTTTTTTCCTGTTGTTAATTTTTAATTTGACTCTACTGTGTCAGAGAACAAACTGCGTATGCCTTGAATTTGTTTAAAATTTATTGAGATGCATTTATGGCCCAGAATATGTCTACCTTGATGAATATTTCTTGTATATTTGACAAGAATATATATTCTCCTATTACATAGTGGTTCTCAACCATCCCAATGCTGTGAACCTTTAATACAGTTCCTCATGTTGTGGTGACCCCCAACCATAAAATTATTTTTACTGCTACTTCATAACTGTATTTCGCTACTGTTTTGAATTGTAATGTAAATATCTAATATGCAGGATGTATTTTCATTGTTAAAAATTGAATATAATTAAAGCATAGTAATTAATTACAAAGATAATATGTAATTATATATTGTGAAATATTTATTTCTAATTAAAAATAAGTGAAATTTTGCCTTGAAACATGGTGTAGCATGGGTATCAGTCTTAATATAATAACAGTAAACTACATTGCTACGTTTTGCAACAGTTATGTGTAAAAAGCAATGTCAGTGCAAAGGTTGAGATTGCTTCTTTCTCACCAGATCAGAAATTCATGGGGCAGTCTTTGCAAGAGCACAACGAAGATCATCTTCCACAACAAGTCTACTGCTGTATTTAGAACTGATAACTATCGAGTTTCCTTGCAACTGGGCACAGTGAGACTGGGAAGAGAAGAATTCAGGCATCTCTGACTGGTGAGATCTGCCCAGAAACATATCTTTGGGGACACAGGGAGACAACATGAGACTTCTGGACCCCCTGAGGAAGGCAAAAGCAGTGGAGATCTGACAAGTGGTTGCGTGTGTTTGTTCGGTCTAATCCTGCCAGCAGCTGTGGCTATAGCAGCACTGAGATTGCGAACTGGAAAGGCCTGACCTAACTCATCGAAACCCTAGTCTAGAAGCATGGCAATTTAAAGAGCAGGAGGAAGTGAAAGGAAAATTAGGACAAGGGCAAGTGCTGGAAGATGGCGGCAGAGATGGTCCCGTAGCCCATCTCTCCCTGGTCAGCAGGTGAGAGGGTGGGAGCTCTGGATCTTTCCCCGTGTGAACTATTAGAGTGGATGGGCAGCTGGTGAGACACAGAGATTGGGAGGATTGGTGTGTTTGAAATATAGCTCTTAACCGTGAAAACTGTTGCAAACTGTTTCCCCCTGCCCAGCGGAGGGGCAGTCGGCCCCTCCCACAGGGAGGACAGC
>CAUYON010125129.1:0-25117 GCA_963573935.1 Arctocebus calabarensis
ATTTTTTTTGTAGAGACAGAGTCTCACTTTATCGCCCTGGGTAGAGTGCCATGGCGTCACACTGCTCACAGCAACCTCCAGCTCTTGGGCTTAAGCGATTCTCTTGCCTCAGCCTCCCTAGTAGCTGGGACTACAGGCGCCCTCCACAGCGCCCGGCTATTTTTTTGTTTTGCAGTTTGGCCGAGGCCGGCCTTGAACCCGCCACCTTCGGTATATGGGGCCGGCGCCCTGCTTGCTGAGCCACAGGAGCCACCTGGCTTGTTTTATATATGGGTGTGGTTTGTGCCATCCCAAGATGATTATATTAGTAACAGCAGCGATTTGTGATCACAGATCACCATAACAGATATAATAATGATGACAAAGTTTTCTATATTGCAGAAATTACCAAAATATATCACAGAGACATACAAAGGGCACACTGGTGGAAAAATGACACTAGTTAACTTGCTGGACACAAGGTTGCCACAAGCCTTCTCTTTGTAAAGCACACAATATCTGCAAAGCACAGTAGAGAATGGCAGTAACCTGACAGATGACCCATGGCCAACATGGGTTTGAACTGTTGGGGTCATTTATATGTGAATTTCCCTTCACCTGAGCCAGTAGGACCAACCCCACCTCTTCCCTCTCCCCTCTGCCTACCCAACATGAAAGCGATGATGATACCCACCTCTATGATGATCTACTTCCACTTAATGACTAGTAAACGTATTTTCTCTTTCTTATGTTTTTCTTTCTTTATTTTAACTGGGTCTGTTAACTGTGGTGTGAGGGTCAGACTGCCTTTTTTTTTTTCTTTTCTTTTGCAGTTTTTGGCCGGGGCTGGGTTTGAACCTGCCACCTCTAACATATGGGGCCAGGGCCCTACCCACTGAGCCTCAGGCGCCACCCTCTTATGATTTTCTTAATAATATTTTCTTTTCTTTAGCCTACTTGATTGCAAGAATACAGCATATAATACATATACAAAATTGGTGTTAATCAACCGTTTATGTTGTCAGTAGGGCTTTTGGTCACTAGTAAACTATGATAGTCAAGTTTCTGGAGTGTCAGAAATCATATGTGGTGGGTGGAAACCTGCCTAACAGGTACGATAAACACTGTCTAGGTGATGGGCACATTTATAACTCTGACTCAAGCATTACAAAGTTGATATATGGAATAAAAACGTTTGTATCCCTACAATATTTTGAAATAAGAACAAATTATACATGGGGTCAGTGCCCCTAACCCTCACATTGTTCAAGGGTCAATGGCATGTGTTTTAAGGCAAAATGCAGATTTATTTTGGAACAGGAAGCAAAGTTTCCATGGCCATTTAGGCCAAAACTTTAGATTTTTTAGCTGTCTGAATTTTTCTAGAGGCAGGTGATAGGAAGGCTTTCCTGTCCTTCTGGTCTCTGTTTCATGGGAGCAAAGTGGAGAACGAGTGGAAGAGAGATTGAGGGTGCTTTGAGAAGAAGAGATGAGGCCAGAACCCAATCCTAGGAAATATCAGTTGCATATTCGTGAATTTTCCAGTCTTCCAGCGCATTAGTGAGCTGGGGGGATCAGGGTGGAGAACCTGCTACAGTCCACATGGTAATGACGCTATTTCACCACCTGAGCTGTGATTGCTCTGGAAAAAAGCTCCACCAAGGACAGTATGTGTCTGTGACATGAAGAGATCAGCTGGGACAACCAAGGGAGGGGACTGGGAGCAGGAGAGTGTCCAGAATTGGGGGGGATCACAGTGAAAGTGGCACCTATGGCCGAGGATGACTTGCCTTGATGAAAAGAAGTAGCTTCTGTGAAAATATGAAGGAAAGAGAGCACTCCTCTATCTTATAAACATTTGAAAATATGCTTATATAAAGAAATAGGGGCTAGGAAATCACAAAAGCATGAGTGAATGCTTTATCCTGCCCTGTATTCTTTTTTTTTTTTTTTTGGAGAAACAGAGTGTCACTTTATTGCCTTTGGTAGAGTGCCATGGTGTCACCCAGCTCACAGCAACCTCCAACTCCTGGGCTTAGGCGATTCTCTTGCTTCAGCCTCCTGAGTAGCTGGGACTACAGGCGCCCGCCACAACCCCGGCTATTTTTCTGTTTTGCAGTTTGGCCGAGGTCAGGTTTGAACCCGCCACCTTCAGTATATGGAACCGGTGCCCTACTCATGGAGCCAAAGGCGCCCCCCCCTTTTTTTTTTGAGACACAGTTTCACTATGTCACCCTTGGTACAGTGCCATGGTGTCACAGCTCACAGCAACCTCAAACTCTTGGGCTTAAGCGATTCTCTTACTTCAGCCTACCAGGTAGCTTGGACTACAGGCACCTGCCACCACACCTGGCTATTTTTTGTTGTTGTTGTAGTTGTCATTGTTGTTTTTAGCAGGCCCCAGCCAGGTTCGAACCCACCACCCCACCAGGGTATATGAGGCTGGCTCCCTAACCGCTTGCTACAAGCGCTGAGCCCTATATTCTATTTTTTTTTTCTATATTCTATTTTTGAAATTTTCTTTCCTTCTCTTTTTTTGCTTTGAGACACATGCTGTTGCTCTGGCTAGTATGCCATGGTGTCAGCTTAGCTCATAGCAACCTCAAATTCTTGAGTTGAAACAATCCCCTTGCCTCAGCCTCCTGAGCAGCTGGAACAATAGGTGCCTACCCCAACCCCTGGCTAATTTTCCTATTTTAGTAGAGACAGGGTCTCATTCTTGCTCAAGCTGATCTTGAAATCCTGAGCTCAACCCATCCACCCATCTCAGCCTCTCAGAGTGCTAGGATTACAGGTGTGAGCCACTGTGCCTAGCCTGAAATTTTCTCGACAGTTTTATTTATTTTTTTGTAGAGACAGGGTCTTACTGTGTCACCTACATTGGAGTGCAGTGACACTTTCATAGCTCACTACAATCTTTCCCACCTCAGCCTCCTGCATAGCTGGGACTACAGGCACGAGACACCATGCCCCAGTAAATTTTAAATTTTTTTTGTAGAGATGGGGTATTACTATGTTGGCCAAATTGGTCTCCAACTCCTGGCCTCAAGCTATCCTTGCACCTCAGCCTCCCAAAGTGGTGGGATTATAGGCATGAGACAGTGCCCACCTGAAGGTTGTATTTTAGTTTGCTAGTAATAAAAGAAAAATTTTTTTAAGGAAACTGAAGACATAGGAAATACAGACAAAATTTTGACATACCCAAGGCTAATCGGTGCAGAACTGTTGTGCACTCCCTCTGAAAATGTCTTTCCTGCAGTTTTCACATTGCTCTGCGCGTCATAAAGCACTTACAGACACTAGAGATTAGGCTATAATTATTTTTGTTGAGCTGTGGCATAGACAAGGCAGGTATTATTTTATAGGTAGGAAACTGAACCCTGGAAGTGAGAACAGATTTGCTGGAAGTCTCACTGTGACCACGTGGCTCATCCAGCGAGTGGAGTTCAGGGCAAGTTTATATGGGGGCTCATAAAATAATTGCTAATGAACTATTGGGTCCAAATCACACTTTTAGTGCTATGATTGGAGCTGTGTTTGGGCAATGGCCTGGAAGCTAGAAAGAAAAGGTGACATATGGAAACAGAACTCCCTGGGTGCAGATGGGACACTCAGGCAGCTGAATGGGCTCCCACTAGCCCCAACCTGGGCATGAAGAGACTGGCCACCAGGGCACACTGATCTGCAGAGGAATTCAGGGGTCACTGAGGCACTTGAAATGATGGGACACATGCAAGAGTAAGAATAGCACAAAAGGGCTTCAGGGACCATTGGGGGTCTGTTTTAAGAAGGATGGTGGGCTGTAGTTTGGAAAATCGCCAAGATTAATGGGGGTTCAACGATTTTCTAGAAGGACTCAGAGAACTTAGAAACTTGTACTCATAGGGCAGGGGCCAGGAGACACCAGGCATGAACTTCTAGTCATCTCCTAGTGAAGACATGGGGACAGTGCTCACTTCTCCCAGCAATGACGTGTACTAACACACAGAGAACACTGCCACTCAGGAAAGTTTACCCGGATCTCGGTGTCCAGAGCTTTTCATTGCCAGGTTAATAGCGTAGGCATGGCTGACCTTGGTTTACAGCACCCCCCAGAAGTCAAGTTGATACTGAGTGGTCCAACTTTCCCTCCCAAATATGATACTGTTAGCATGCTAAATGACCAAGATATGGCCCAAGATCTCCAGGTAAACAAAGACATCTTTATCAAGCAGGATATTCCAAGGACTTATAGGGTACCTCCCAGCTGCTGGGCAAGGGCCAAACCATTCTTTGGGCAAGATTAATGCTCTATGGCGCAGGGATCAACCCAAGTCACTATGATATCTAGGACTGGAGGGATTTCTAATCTCCCTTCCCTGTGGGCCTTTGATCTGTGGTGCTAGGACCTGCCTTCAGAAGGAACCTTCCTAGAATCTGGTCCGTGTCCAGCCTTAAGGGCCAGACCAGACCTCAGTAGGGAGAGACTTGGCTCCCTGGCTAACAAGTGTGCAGCTCAGCATCCAGACAGCCCAGCTACTGAGAAAGCCCAGCCTTGTCCCCAAGACTCACTCCCTTCCTTAATCCTAGGCACGTAATTGGTCTTCTGTACCATCTTTACCGACTGAGCCCTTGTCTTGGCAGCTTCTCAGACTAAGGATCCACTTCTTTCTTGTCCCTTTCTCTGGCACTGCAGCACTGCTCTTAGCCCCTGTCTGGGGCTGCCTACCTCTTGGCCTGGACTGTGTGTTTTCACACCTGGATGTCCCGTTCTTTCCTGGGTTTCCCCAGCTGCTGGGAGAATTGTTCCCTTCTGACAAACCCCAACCTCACTTGGGCACTGACTGCTGGATGGAGGCTCAGAATCATGCCCAGAATCTGCAGAGGGGTGTGCCCTGCTTTTTTGGGTAAGGCATGAAGTACCAGTTGTCCCCTCTAGCCACCATGGTCAAAGTTGGTCAGATCATATGAAACCACTCTTTACAAATCAATTAAAGGGACCCAAGGCGAGAACTCAGGTAAGGGCCTAAAACCCTACAAAGGCACAGGCTCAGCTAAAAATATTGATCATCAATCAGCAACTGTCCTTTTGTTTGCTTGATAATAATTAGTCACTATCCCCTTGTTGCTTCTCTATAATTGCTACTCTGCCATCACATAGCTGGTAGTCATAGACTCCTAACTTTCTCCGTAGATAACATCAACTTTTCTAAACCTAAAGGTAGTTTCTGAGGTATCTCTCACTCCCACATCCCGGTGGATTGGCTGACCCACGCAGAGCAGTGACCCATACCAAGGAACTGACTCCACTGAGATTGTGACCCCAGGAACTGCAGCAACACATGAAGATGATTTCTACACCCCTATAATTTTGCCCTGAACATAGCCAATTAGCAAACCTAATTGCCTAATCCTTCCCTGCCAAACTGTCCTTCAAAACCCTGTCTCCCAAATTCTCAGGGGGGCAGATTTGAGAAATTCCTCCTGTCTCCCCACTTAGTGCTCTGTAGAATTAACCCCTTTCTCCACTGCAGCTCTGATTCTCTCAGTGCCTTGGCTCTTCTCTGTGTAGGGGGAAATATAACCCACTCGGGCAGTAACACACATGCCAGGTTATGACGCTTGGAAGGTTCACCAGCCGAGCTTAGTCCAGGGCTTTGCAGCAATGGAAGTTCAGAGGGCTGTGATCTGATCCACAAGAAATGCTGTAGCTCTTACATTTGTATCTCAGAGGTCATTTGGAGGCTTTTTATAGATGTTCTGGCTTGTACTATGGCCATGAACTTCAAACCCTGGGAATTCTTCCTGGGCCAAAGGAAATCAAGGAAATACAGACACACAATCCCTAACCAAAAATCCTTGGGCAAGATGTATTTTAGAATTCAGAATTTTTCAGATTTTGGAGAGATAATATGGTGCAGATACTGTACATTATGCAACAACTTCAGTGAGGTCTGGGGCAGGGCTCTGTAAATCAAAGAAAGTAGTATTTCTGCAGTGAACTGTGTGAATATTCACACACAGTAAGATGAATAAAGTAATAATTCATTAATTGAATTTATATTAGTTCAGGTCAGTTGTCGCCTCCATAATTTCAGGTTTAATCAGGTGTTCCTACCATATATATTCTTTTTTTTTCTTTCTTTCTTTCTTTTTTTGCAATTTGGCCAGGGCTTGAACTGGCCGGGGTTTGAACCGGCCACCCTCAGTATATGGGGCCAGAACCCTACTCACGGAGCCACAGGTGCCGCTCCTACATTATTTTTTAAAAATCAGTTTATAGAACTTTTTGAGTAGGTTAAATATTTGCTATATATTCTCTCTCTCTCTCTCTTTTTTGAGACAGAGTTTCACTTTGTCCACTCTGGGTGGAGTACCATGGTGTTATAGCTCACAACAACCTCAAACTCTTGGCCTCAAGTGAAAGTCTTGCCTCAGCCTCCTGAGTAGCTGGGACTATAGGTGCCTGCCACAACAGCTATTTTTTTAGAGACAGAATCTCACTCTTGCTCAGGCTGGTCTTGAACTTGTAAGCTCAAGCAATCCGCTGCCTCAGCTTCCCAGAGTGCTAGAAATCTGTACTTTTAAAAAACTTCTTACAGTCCGGGCATGGTGGCTCACACCTGTAATCCTAGCACTCTGGGAAGCTATGCCCAAGAGTTTGAGGTTGCTGTGAGCTGTGATGCCACAGCATTCTACCAAGGGCGACAAAGTGAGATTGACTCAAAAAAAAAAAAAGGAAAGAAAGAAAGAAAAATAAAGGGCGGTGCCTGTGGCTCAAAGGAGTAGGGCGCTGGCCCCATATGCCGGAGGTGGCGGGTTCAAACCCAGCCCCGGCCAAAAACTGCAAAAAAACAAAAACAAACAAAAAAAGAAATAAAAATAAAAACCTTCTCACTCTAACAATACCACAGAAAAAGGAGGAGAGGGACTAGAACTACATAGAAGTGACACTTCTATATATCACTGGGATTAAGCTAGTATAAATCTAAAGCCAATTCTGATGAGTTAAGATATATATGGTAAATGCTAGAGCAATTGCTAAAAATGATAGCTCCAAAAATATAAGAAAAAAAACCATTGAGAAATTAAAATATATCCTTGGCTTGTGATTCCTAAAAAAAGAAAAAAAGAAATTAAAATGCTAGGTTGGAAAAATTCACTTAATGCAAAAGATAGCAGTAAAAAGGGACTAAAAGAACAAAAAAGACATGAGATGTGTGGAAAACCAAAAGTTAAATGGCAGATGTAAATCTAACAATATCAATAAATGTGAATAAACCATCCCATCAAAAATAGATCGTCAGGGGGCAGTGCCTGTGGCTCAGGGAGTAGGGTGCTGGCCCCACATGCCACAGGTAGTGAGTTCAAACCTGACCCTGGCCGAAAAATGCAAAAAAAAAAAAAAAATAGATCGTTAGACTGGATTGAAAAAACACCATTGAACTATATGTGCTGCTACAGGAGAAACACTCCAATTAAAGATACAGACAAACTAAAAGTTAGAAAGGTGGGAAAAGATACGTCATGCAAACAGCCATCACAGGCTGCAGTGGCTACACTAATGTCAGACAAAATAAAAAATATTACAAAATAGAGACAAAGAGGCATTTTATAATGGAAAAGAACTTGATTCATCAGGAAGATATAACAATTATAAAGCAAAATACATGAAGCAAAAACTGACAGAAACAAAACAGACAATATAACAATACCCCCACTTTCAAAAATAGATATGACAAGTAGACAAAATAACAAGGAAATATAAAAATTTAACAACTCTATAAACCAACTGGACATCTATGAAACACTCCTACCCCAAACCAGAAATACATTCTTTTCAAGTGCACACAGGACATTTACTAGGGTAGATTAAATGCTAGGACATACAATGAGCCTCAGTTGCATTCTTGTGCAACTGGTCAGAGAAACGAAAACTTATGTTCACGCAAAAACCTGTACAGAAATGTTCATAGCAAATTTATTTTTAACAGGCAAAACCTCAAAACAGTCTGACTGTCTTTCAACAGATGAAAGATTAAACAAACTATATTTTTATCATAATTTTATTATTGTTACTGAAAAATACCTGAAAATCTTGTCAATCAGAGATAACTCCTGCTACCACTCTGGTGAGTATCCCACAAACATCCCACATAAACAAATGTGTGTACATCTCCAGTAATTCTTTATCCTTTTTTCTCCCAGACATGATTCTCAAAGGGAAGCCAGAGGGGCATATCACAGTTTCCTGGTGTGAATGATTGGGCAAGACTCTATGGTTTGAAAAGCTCCCAAGGTAATTAGGAATGACTCCACTCTTAAGAAAGGCACCCCACCTTCACCCCACCTTCACCCCACCGCCCTGCTCCACTACCTAGAGATTTCCTAAACACTTTACACAAATAAAGTCATACCACACATACTATTTTGTAAACTGCTTTTTACATATCATCATACTAATTTTTGTGCAGTATTACATTTTCTTTGTTGTTGTACCAGAATTCTAAAACTAATTCCATGTTGACGTTACATAGATGTTTTATTAAAAAATATAAAATGTTGTGGTGACCATCTGTGTAATTAGCAGACAATTAGCTATATAATTGCTATATATAATTAGTACTTTATATTAAATTCCTATTAGTGGAATTTCTGGATCAGAGGGTTTGAACATTTAAAAATTTTGAAACACAATGCATATACCCTCTAGGAAGATTGTGCAGATTTATATTTCCATCAACATTCATGCAACAAAAACTGCATCAGGTTTTGTTCGGTCTTTGGTATATCTTCTTTTTTTTTTTTTTTTTTTTAAGCCAGTCAAATTTAGCAGTGGGGGGTTTGGTATATCTTCTATACCCTTCATCCTTTCAAAGTAGGTTCCAAATGTATTTAGTACAATATCACCTTTTGGCTTCTGACCTCAAGCAAAATGCTAATGCTACTCATTTATCTATTAGGTTACTGAATCTGCCAGGAGCCCACCATTCCCTTTTTCCTTCCAACAAGCAAGTCTGTTTGCTTTTCTTTGCTGCCGCCTTATGCTACAACAGAAGTTCACTATGGGGGGACCTGAGAATGTTCTTGACAAACCCTTACTTCTAGAACACATCTGGGCTTGTGGGCAGATCCTGATAGTCTGTCCTAAATAGATCCAAGCCACAGAGTGTGAGGCTTTGGGACTTCAGTGCAAAAGGAGCCTGGACAGAGCCCCCCAAAAGGCCTTGAAGGACAGAGAGGAGCTCAGGACTGACCACCATAAACCTGGATTCTAGATCCTAAATCTGGATCTGCCCTGATTTGCTACTGGGCAAGTTTTTTCTTTCTTTGCTGTCTGCTTTGTCTCAGTGAATTGAGGACTAGGCTATAGTTTTGCAAACTGTAGTTGGTGCCTCATGAATGAGTTGTGAAGTCTATTTATTAATCTGGGGCAAGCTTTCTTTAAAAAAATAAGAATAATAAAAAATAGCAGAAATGTCAAAATACATTATACACAGTAAGAGTAAGTATTATTTCCTGAACCTTCTCCACTCAGGTTGGATATCCTGAGATGTTACATCGAGAAAATGCATTTCTTACTGATGGTCTTGGTCAATACAGTTTGATAAGCTGTGAGCTCTGGGGAGCTCTGGGGTCCTTTCCAGCTGAAGCTGTTACTTCCTATTCAGAACATTCATGGTGAAAAGGTTTCACCAAGTGGAGGAAGATTTGATTCTATGCAGATGAAGTCTTTTCTTTCCCTCCTCTTCTCACCTGCTCTAAAATGACAGGAAGCCCCAGGCCCTCTTGGAGATGAGGGATGAGAGTTTCCTACTGGGACTCAAAGCAAAAACAGCGCAACGTCAATTCTTGAATCAGAATTCCCTTAGAGCAGGGAGGCTCAGCAAAGGGGCTGACAGAGCAGTTGGTTATATGCTACTTACCAGACGGAGGCACCAGGTGGCGCCACGGAGCCCCGTTCATCACTGCGCCGCGGGAAGCTCAGAAAGCAGTGAGAATCCTCGATTCTGTGATGGAGAGGAGTCAGCGAGGCCTGAGGCCCTGGGTGCTGTAATCCGCGCCCTTTGGGTTCCAGAAGTCTGGCGTGGAAGGCGGAGACGATTTCACCTGCCCCAGGGTGGTGATCTGCGCGGAGCTGGTGAGTTCTGCAGTGGAATAAAGGTCTCGGGCGGTTGCAGAGGGTAGGAGCTGCCATTAGGGGGCAGCAGAACACTGATGTTGGAAGCATGTGCGGTGAAGGGCGTGTCTGGCTTCAAGGGGAGAATCCTGAGGGAGAAGAGTGGCAGAGTGGCAGGGGGCAAGGAGCCCTCAGAGGAGACTGCTGCAGGAGGAGGGCAGACTCCAAATTTAAAAGCAGGGGGGCCCCCCAGTGGTGTACAGAAGATGACTCATACAGACTCACCAGAGCTGATGGTTTAATTTTCAAAAAAGTTGCAAACCAGTTTTTAAATACAGCCAAATCCTTTAAAATTAGTTATCTGAGTTTATAGTACATCCTTATATATTCTGGACGTTAACCACTTACCAGATGGGTAGTTTGTAAATATTTTCTCCCATTCTGTAGGTTGTCTTTTCCCTCTCTTCTGTTTCCTTTGTGGTGCAGAAGCTTTTTAGTTTGATGTAATCCCATTTATCTATTTTTTTGTTTGTTTTTGTTGCTATGCTTTTGAGGTCTTATTTTAAAAATCCTTGCCTGGATCAATGTCATGAAGCCATTCCCGTTTTCTTCTAGTAGTTTTATAGTTTTATGTCTTATAGTTAAGTCTTTAATCCATTTTGATTTAATTTTTGTATGTGGTGAGAAATAAGGGTTTAGTTTCATTCTTCTGTGTACAGATGTCTAGTTTTCCCAGTAGAATTTATTGAAGATACCGTCCTTTCCCCAACTTGTGTTCTTGGTGCCTTTAGCAAAACTCAGCTGGCTGTAAATGTGTGGATTTATCCCTTGGCTCTCGGTTCATTCCACTGGTCTATTGCATTTGTGTTTATGCCAGTACCATGCTGTTTTGGTTACTATTGCTTTGCAGTATATTCTAAAGTCAGGCAGTGTAATACTTCCAGATCTGTTCTTTTTGCTCTGACTATTCAGGGTCTTTTGCGGTTCCATACAAATTTTAAGATTTTTTTTTTTTAACCTCTGTGAAAAATGCCATTGGTATTTTGATAGAGATTGCATTGACTCTGTACATCACTTTGGTTTGTACAGGCATTTTAACAATATTAATTCTTTTGATCCATGAACACAGGATTTAATTCCATTTGCTAGCATCTTCTTCAGCTTTATTCATCAATATTTGCAATAGATGGGCGGCTCCTGTGGCTCAGCGAGTAGGGCGCCGGCCCCATATACTGAAGGTGGCGGGTTCAAGCCCAGCCTTGGCCGAACTGCAAAAACAACAACAAAAAATAGCCGGGCGCTGTGGCGGGCGCCTGTAGTCCCAGCTACTCGGGAGGCTGAGGCAAGAGAATCGCTTAAGCCCAAGAGCTGGAGGTTGCTGTGAGCAGTGTGACACCATGGCACTCTGCCCAGGGCGATAAAGTGAGACTCTGTCTCTATAAAAAAAAAAAAAAAAAAAATTTGCAATAGATGAAACTTGAGGACATTATGTTAAGTGAAATAAGCCAAGCGCAGGACAGTCACAGCATGATTTCACTCATATGTGTAATCTAAGAAAGTTACTCATTGAATTAAAAAGTAAAATAGTAGTTTCCAGAGACTGGGAACAGTAGGTGGGAGGAGAGAATGGAAAGTGGTTGATCATGATGAAAATAGTTAAGATTGTATATGAAGCCAGCACATTGTATCCCTTGATTACATTATTGTACACAGCTATGATTTAATGATAAAGATAATAAAAATTAATAATAATAATAATAAAGAAAGTGGTTGATCAGTGGGTATAAAGTTGTGTAGATAGGAGGAATAACTTTTGGTGTTCTAGTGCTAATGCTGTTCTACTGTGACTATAGTCAACAATAATGTATACTTAAAAATAAGTAGAAGAGAGAATTTTTAATGTTCTTATCATTAAAAAATGACAAGTGTTTGAGGGGATAGATATGCTAATTACCCTGATTTGATCATTACATGATGTATATGTATCAAAGTATCACACAGTAGCCCATAAATGAATACAATTCTTATGTGTCAATGAAAAACAAAATGAGACTTAAAATTTTTTTAATGTAAAAAAAATTGCAATTAAATTCTATTAAAACCAAAGGGTTTATTCTTGCATGCACAAAGAAAAGAAAGATAAACACTAAGACTTATTTTCCAGTTATTATACTACAATCCTTTATCATCTATGTTCTTTTTAAAAAAACTTTATTGAGATAGAGTCACTCTATCACTCTTTCATCCAAGCTAGAGTGCCATGGGATTGGCCTAGCTCACAGCAACCTCGAACTCCTGGGTTCAACCAAGCTGAGTAGCTGGGACTATTGGAGCCTGCTATGACCTCCAGTTAATTTTTTCTGTTTTCAGAAGAGACCGGGTATTGTTCTTGCTCATGCTGGTCTCAAACTCCTGATGAGCACAAGTGATCCTCCTGTCTTGGCCTCCCAGAGTGCTAAGATTACAGGCGTGAGCCACCATGCCTTACTGATTATCTGTGGTTTTGAGGTTATTTATATTTGTTCTATTTATGTGGTGGAAATGCTATATAACATTGTGCTGCTGTACACAGTGGTATCACTATACTAATTTGAAATTAGTCATGACGGGAGAATTTACACCACAGAAATCAGCAAATGCTACAAATCATTGTTGCTGTTTCTTTTTCTTTTGGATCGCCAGTGGTTATGCATTTGCCAGCACACCACTGGGTCCTTCTATTTTCCTATACCCAGTTTTCTGACCTCTTCTCCCATCCCAGCCACTCCCACCACTATCTTTTGGGACAGAATCCTCTTCAGAGGTGGGGAGATGTAAGACATGACTTTGACCTTTAGCTCTAAGCAAGCATGGGAAAAACTTACAACTGAGGCTGGTGCTCAAAAAGGAAAAGCTAAGGCAGGCCACACACTTCCTCACTATCCTTTCTCCCCTTAGCCCTCCCATAATTCATACTATCTACAGAACAGGTGGAGGAAGAGATGTTCAGCTTGAAGAAGAGAAGATACACAACACTGTCTAGCAAAAATTTGAAGGGCTGGCATGTGAATGAGGGTTCAGACATTACCGTCTATCTGAATCCAGAATATAAACCAGGGCCAAGAAATACAGATTTGACTTCATGTGAACAAAAGCATGAAGCATCTAACTGGGGATGAGGTGGCCTGTAAGTGTGGTCCCAGCTACTTGGGAGGCTGAGATGGGAGAATTATATGAGGCCAGGAGTTCAAGTCCACAGTGCACCAACTGCACCTGTGAGTAGCCACTGCACTCCAGTCTGAGAAAAATAGCACGACTCCATCTTTAAAAAAAAGGAAAGGAAAATACCAGCAATTTAACAGAAAAAAAAATGGGCAAAGGATATAAATGGTTCCTAGGAAAGAAAATCCAAATAAATGCCTTTTAAGTATGTGAAAGGATGCTCAACTTAACTTATGTAGAATGCAAATTCTCTTATGATGAGATACTATTATCACTCAGATTGGTAAAGAAATAAGTTTAGGACGGTGCCTGTGGCTCAAAGGAGTAGGGCACCGGCCCAATATACGAGGATGGTGGGTTTAAGTCTGGCCCTGGCCAAAGGGGAGGGAAAAAAATCTGCAAAAAAAAAAAAAAAAAGAGGCTCGGCGCCTGTGGCTCAACGGGCTAAGGCGCCAGCCACATACACCTGCGATGGTGGGTTCGAATCCAGCCCGGACCCGCCAAACAACAATGACAGCTGCAACCAAAAAATGGCTGGGCGTTGTGGCTGGCGCCTGTAGTCCCAGCTACTTGGGAGGTGGAGGCAAGAGACTCGCTTGAGTCCAGGAATTGGAGGTTACTGTGAGCTGTGATGTCACAGCATTCTATCCAGGGTGACACCTTGAGGCTCTGTCTCAAAAAAAAGAAATATGTTTAGCACTGGTAAGAAGGAAACAGGTACTCTAATAGGAAGGGTACCTCTATGGGAGACAATTGGTAATATCTGTCACATTTAAAGTGTACATACCTCATGACCCAGCTATTCCTATGGATTCATATATCTAAATCGACATATATATATAAAAATATTATTTCAACAGTAGTTATCAGAGCAAAAATCTGGAAGTAACCTAATTGTCCATTAATATAGGTCTGCAACATGCTATTTATTAGCACACAACAGAATACTCTAAAGCCATAAAAGATAGTAAAGAAATATACAGGGACTAATACATATAATTTTTAATTAAAAAAACAAGATACAGTGGCTTGGTGCCTGTAGCTCAGTGGCTACGGTGCCAGCCACATACACTGGAGCTGGTGGGTTTGAAGCCCAAGCCTGCCAAACAATAATGACAACTACAACCAAAAAATAGCCGGATATTGTGGCGGGCACCTGTAGTCCGAGCTACTTGGGAGGATGAGGCAAGGGAATCGCTTAACCCAAGACTCGGAGGTTGTGTGAGCCATGATGCTACGGCACTCTACCCAGGGTGACATAGTGATACTCTGTCTCAAAAACAAACAAACAAAGAAAAAAAACCCACAAGATATAGAACATTATGTGTAGTATTGCCATATGTGTTACCTTATAAGCTTTTTTCTTCTTAGAAATCTCTTAGAAATAACACAAGAAACAGGTATCAGTTGGGCCTAAGATGGGAGCTGTAGGCCAAGAGTCAGGGTGGGAAGGAGTTAGATTTTTAATCAATACCCTTTTTGCACTGTCTTAATTCTTTACAGTGGGCATGCGTTAACTTTAGACTTTTTAAGAAATTCATTCACAGGGAGAAAGATCTCTAGATACAGGCCCAGCATCCTCATTCCCATCGCTTCCTTCAATGGACCAAATAGCTTTAGGTCTGCCCTGTTACCTTTGTTCTTCCCTCACTAATCAAATACTTCCTTTTATTAGAGGCTCATGTAAGCCCCTGACTCCTTCCCTCAAGCCCACGGAGGTGGCCTCTGCCTGCGCACAGCATGTAGCTATGGGATCTTTTTATATTCCCCTTCCTCCCTCCTTCCCTTCCACCCTTCTTTCTGTTCCGTGCATCAGTTGTTTCTCTACATCTACCCTTGGAATTGTGTTGTACCTCTTTCTATCACCTGGAGTGCCGTCGTCCTTGGTGATGAGTTATCCCTCTCTCCCCAGACCCCCGAGACCACTCACAGTCACACCGCACAGTGCAGCCTGTAATTATCTCTGGGCTGCACTGCTCGTAAGAGCACTGTGAGTCTCACCTGCCAGCTGTCCCGGCAACTTCTAGAAGACAGGGGTCTGGGCTTCACTCATCTGTGCCCCACTCAGTACTGAGAGCAGAATGGGTACCCCCAGAAAGTTACCTTAGCTCTCGGGCAATGGGTGGCCATTCAACATAGAAGACCACCACTGTCTTTACTAGTCACCCAGCTTATACTGGCCTTGGTTCCTGAGTGTCTGGAGGGGTGGTTGCTTTCTGTGTTCTGTGGTCCGTTCCTGCCTTGGCAATTACGTGCCAGCAGAGCAGGCAGCCTGTAACCGACCACACGCCCAGGAGCTGAGAACCCCACACCTTCTTCCTCCACTGCAGCCTTGCTCCTCTACCAGCGCCCTGGAAAGCACACAGGCACGCAGGAGGGCGCTCTGCTCTCTCGCTGCACTTCAGTCCTACCCCTGCCTTAGCTGTGAATATGTGTATACTGAGGCTCAAACGCTCCTTTTTGAATTACACAAGTTCAGGGAGCTTTCACCAAACATTTATGGATATTTATACATCAGACCCTGTGGACACTGCGAGTCAGAGATAAATCACATGCAGTCCACTCTCGAGGCGCTTACGGTCTTTTAAGAAAGACAGTGATGAGCCCAGTGCTAGGGAGTTCGCTGGGGTGCTAGAGCAAGAAGAGAAGAGTTCCTCTGCTCTCGGGGGTGGGGGACGAGGGACGAGGGACCGTCTCCTGGAGAAGATGCTCTGGCTCAAGCTTCGTGGTGAATTAGAGTCTGGGGCTCCTGTCCAGCCCACCCGCTGATCTTCCTTTTTGGCCTGGATACTCTGCATCGCTTCACTTTCTTCCCTGCTTCCTCTGCGGAGGCACTGTCCCTAGTAGGAAAAATAAGACTGGTTTTGTCAAAGGAGAAGTGGAATGAGGTTAGATCCTATTAAAACGTGTGTGCAGTCCATAGGACAGGTGCGATGTTGGAAGGGTGGAAGTGGGACTCTGGGGTGATTAAATATCGCCTTATCAAGATCCTGGCTGGAAGTCAGCCTCCTTCCTCCCAGGGAGCACTGTCCTCTCCATGCAGGCTGGGCACAGCCTTCAAAGGCCAGGCCAGGCCGGCCATCCTCTGTCCCTGCTGGTGCTCCTAGAACAGGGCCCACTGGGCAGGTACACTCCAGGCTTGAGGCTTTCAGGCCCAAACCTGACTATCCTCCAGGGACTCTCTCTCTCTCTCTCACCTCTTTGCCCACCGTCTTTACTACCTCTCTTAACCCCCCAAAGGCCAGGATGATAGACTGTGTGTCCCAGGATGTTTAGCATGAATTAACCAGACTAGTCATGGGAAGAACTGATCCTGGATGTGTAGGAGTCCTTAGCTGCACCATTTGAAGTCTTGGGAATATTTGCGTTTCCTGATATTAGGGTTACATGCTGGGGATGTGGTGGGGTGACTTTACCAGATACCTTGTGGGGGTTAGATGCTGTCTCCTAGGACTTCCCCACCATGCCCAGGTCTGGAGGACATCTAGAAGCCAGTGAGGCTGAGAGTATGTACCCTTTGCTCTGCCCTCTCACAGGCTCAGCTTCTGAGTGGCTGGGGTGAGCAGTGCTTTAGAGATCTTTTTTCCTGAGGCCTTTCTCTACAGAGTCAGGGAGAGGTTTCTGGAGTGAAAGCTCCTGAAGGCTGGTTGATTCTCAGTGCCCAGAGTCCATGCTAGCAGCTGCCAGCCAACCTTCCCTGTAAATTCAGACACTTGGACTGCCGCAGTGAAGGGCAGGCTTCCAGAACACTCAGAGAGGCCAAGGGGCACCTCCTTGTGCTTGCAGCTGCCATTCTCCCATCCAGAACCCCTCTCTGATAAAGAGCTTCCTGTGCAAAAAGCTCCCCTATGAAGCTCCCGGAATCCTATAAACCGACTGCATTAACTACATGTCATAAATATTTATGCTCCCACTGACGTGTGTCAGAGGGTGTGTGTGTGTGCAGGGCAGGGCCTGCTGATGGACACAGAGAAGGCAGTAAAAGGAAGAACTTTCTAACCTGAGCACTGTCTGGGTCTCCAAAATGTAGTCAACTTCCAGACTTGACGAAGCAGAGACAAGGTGGCCACCGTCAGTGGTACTGTGATGTGAGTTCTTAATGAGATAGGAAGGAGAAATGTACAACTCAGGCCCCCCAGGGCCCAGGACTGACTCTGTGGGATAGAAATGTCACCATGGACTGCGGGCCCAGGATTCAAGCTCCATGTGTCTAGCACCAGGGAAGTGCTTTCATAGATGTCATCCCATTCTGCCTTCCGCAATGCCCAGAGGTTAGTACCAACCATCAACTCACAGAGAAGGAAAAAAAGGCTCAGAATGGTGACCCACCTTGTCTGTAGTTCCACAGCCATAAGCAGCAGAGCTGGGATTCAAATTCAAGCTCTTGACTCCAAGACCAGTGCTCTTTTCTCTATGATGCAACTGCTTTCCCAGTCAATGCCACACAATGCAAGCACTGGCAACGGCACCAATCCTGTCTGCAGGAGCATGCCCTTCACCCTGGCCTCCTGCACAGGGAGTGCTTTAGAGATGGAATGGGGGCTGTGCTGTGCATGCATAGTCCAGGGGCCTGGGAGGGCACCAGATCTAACACCCTGATTGGAAGCACAGGGTATTGGGAGGGTGACACAGTTGGGACTCTGTGCTCAGCTGTAGGGATCAACAGGTGACCCACAACACAGTCCCAGAACATGGCCCAGCAGGGAGGCCAGGTACAAGTCCCTCCTGTCTCTGCAGAGTAGGCTAGCCCAGAGGCAGCACTAAGGGGAGATTCAGGCACAATTTAAAGTCCCATAATCTCTGTTCATCCCTTCAAAGCTTCCCATCCCCAATTAGCACAATCCAGTGGCGTGCTGGAGCTGGCTCACAGCAAGCTCGTGAGAGCCGATGGAGACCTCCTTTTCTCTGAAATCCTTTCAGATTTCATATTGGTAGCAAGAAAGTGGCCGTGGTCAGAGGAGTCAACAAGAAGGATGTGGGCACACACTACAAATTAGCCTCCTCCGGCCCCAGCCAGCTATTAAAACATTGACCAGCACACACCAAAGAACGAAGTGCTTGCTAAGCTTTAAGAAAAGTTGCCTAGCCCCCTCCAGTGATCTCCTTAAGTACCTTCTATTAAGAAATCCAGATCCACTGCTACATGTTACTTGCTCTCATAGAACCCTGTCTTTTTGTTAAAGGTTCATATGAATTTATTTTTTAAAAAAGATTTATGTTTATAAAATACACGTTTTAACTACATATCACTATTTTTATAATTTTTTTTAATTTAAAATCTATCTCTTCACGAGACTGCAGACTCTATGCAGGCAGACACTGTGCCCATTTTCCTCACTGCCATGTCCCTAGCACTCAGCTTTAAGGAGTCAGTAAGTACTCTTTGAATGAGTGAATGAATGAGTGTCCAACTCCTGTTCTCACTATCCACCGAGTGCCCATGCTATAGATTGAATGTTTTTGTTCCCCCTAAATGCATATGTAGACATCCCGACCCCTGTGTGATGATAGGTGGTGGTGGGCCTTTGGTAGGTGATTAGATGATGAGGGTGGGGCCCTCACCAATGAAATTCATGCCCTTATAATAGAGACTCTAGAGATCTCCTTCATCTTTCCCATCATGTGAGGTTACAATGAGAAGGCAGCCATCTGTGAAGCTGGAAGTTGGCTTCACCAGACACAGACCCTGCTGGCACCTTGATCTAGGACTTCCCAGCCTCTAGAACTGTGAGAAATAAGTTTTTGAGGTTTATAAGCCACCTAATCCATGATAGCTTGTTATACAGCCTGAATAGATTAAGAGAGCTCAATACTGTAGAACCAGAAGGCCTTGGTTTAGACTTGGACTCTGCCACCTTTGTCTTTTGACCTTGAATAATTTGCTAAACCCCCTCAGAGTTTCTGCCTCCCCTGCTGTTAACCTGGCCTGCCTACCCGTAGGTCTGTGGTCAGGAGTAGGTGAGATTGTGCACTTGAAGCTCCTTAGCTAGTGTGTGCCACATGGCAGGAGCTCCACAAGGGAAGACTGAACAGAACTTCTCTTACGTCCTCTCCCACACTCCCTGGACCTGAACCTGACCTGGCCAGGGTGGCATTCTCCATTTTCCCTGCCCGTCTGGATTGCTCTCTTCTACCTTTTCACCCATCCAACTTCCGTGTCCTTCAAGATTCCACTTTCTCCTTAGTGACTTCTCTGACAACTTCAGTCCCCACTTATCTCTTCCTTCTGAAAGTCTTAATAATATTTTTGAGGCTACACTACAAGCCTTACTTGGTGACACTGTATGGATCTCTTGATGGACAGTCCATGAGCCCTGAAGGCAGGGACCAGTGGCACAGAGCAGACAGTTCGTGACACTTGTGAACAGAAACAGAAGGCGGCACTGGGTTCTCCCAAAGGCCTTTTGTGTGGGGTCCTGACTCTGCCAGGTACTGGGCTAGGGCAAGGTTATGCACTCGGAGGCTGGGGGAGACAGATAAAAAACCGCTGTTATAATGCCAAGTAGTAAGGCGTGTACTGGGTCCTTCGGAGCACAGGAAGTTGTTAATCCAGTCTGCATGGGGCCGGGGGTGGGGTGGGTTAGGATATGGATGGGAGGGAAAAGGGGAGGAAAGGAGTGGAGGAAGGAGGAGAAAAAATTCCATTCTAACCATTCCACCAATGTTAGATGACAGAGAAAAGAACATTTTCCCCTCTTAGTCCTCTTGCAGACTCAGAAGGGAAAAATCACCTTCTGCCTGATCAAAGGGTTAATGAAATTCATCTGCTAAGGCCACAGCCCAGGCTGAGGCAAGGCTGGTGGGAGATTCCTTGGAACCCCTCCCCACTGGAAGATTCATGAGAAGATGCCCCACAGGCTCTGACCATCTACCCTCCCAGCCCTGGATGGGGTGGGCCCTGGCCAGAGGCTGTGTGCCAAGAGGCAGCACCTCAGAGGCGCTGCTCTGCTGACGTGCCCCCCGCCCCCACCGCGTTCCTAGCCCTCTTGAAATGAGTAGCTTGAAGGCCCTTGAGAGCCCGAAGAGCCCTGACAGGCCGGGCACTGGTAAGTAGCAGCTCCCACTTAACCCTGCCATTTCCCATGGGATCGAGGAGCTGGGCTGGGGAGCAGATCCTGCAGTGGGGTTGTCAGAGGCCGGGCAGTGGTCTCCGTGAAATGAGACCCATATGGTGTAATGGGAAGATGTCCAGCCTCAGAGCCCAAAGTCCTGGGTTCAAACCCTTAGTCTTCCCTTCGCTAGCTGTGTGACCCTGGGAAAGTCACTCCTCTCTGCAAGCTCAGTGTCTTCATCAGTCATAGGCTGCAGATTTACCCACCTCGCCCCGGAGTTTTGTGGTTAAATGAGACCATCTCTGTGAAGGCAGCTGTACTCCATGCAGACTCAGCAAATGTTTGCTTACTCATCCCCTCACTGCTGGTGGCCCAGTTACCCATTCTCCCATCTGCACTGACTCTCTAAAGTGGGAAATTGCTAGGGTCTAGCCCTGAAGGTCCACCAGAACAGGAGAGATGTTGAGAGTCTGGGATGGCTGGGTGCAACACTGCCTCAAGGTAGGGGGGGGCTCATTTGTCTCTGGCAGGCCTGCTGGCCGGTAGCATCCAGAAAGCTTTCTGCATATGTTTGCCTGAGAAGCTGTTTGGGCCTGCCAGCTGGCACCAGTGGGTGTGCTGGGGGCTCAGGGACTACCTTCCCTGTGCCCCTCTGGCCCTGGCCTGCAGCACATGGACCTAGGAGAACAGAAATATTCCTGAGAGAAAGGGGTTGGTTGGCAGCGAAGGGTGTGAGGGAGGCAGGGGGCGTTGGAGGATATCAGAGGAGGTCATCCTGCTTCCCTCCATGCTCCAGAAAGTAAGCGGGGCAGTCAGCTCAGGACAGCCAACAACAGAACCTAGAGGTCCCAGCCTTCTAGTGGCTCACCAGGGCTCCTTCTGGAAGATTTAGGATGTTTAAGCTGGCACAGAATGTATGTTTCTTCTGTTCCCAACCCAGGATTTCAGCAGCACCTCAGACCAGGAAACTCCAAGTACAGAAAATCTAAAGTTGGTTATCTGGTCATGACACTCACTTGGGAAACAAGGGAAATGAAAACTGAAGAGGCTGAGTGATTCGCGCACATGTGCGCAGCTGGCTGATGGCAGAGCTGTGGCGGTCTGGACTGCTGCCTGTTGCCCTAGGGCCAGTAGCCCCGTTGATGTCTCCTGGCCTGGCCCAAGAGCAGTCCCTCACTCAGGACATATGTGTTAGAGGCGTGGAGTGGAGGCAGACACCAACATTCTGTCCAACCAGAATCGAGGCCTACCCGGGAGCCACTCAGGGTCAGCTGGGGGAGGGCAGGGGGGAGATCTTTGTCTTGTTTACTCATGTAGCACCCAGAGCGCTGTCTCCATAGTAGGCGTTCAATGAACATTTGACAAATAAACGGATGAGTATGTGTCATCTGAGACCCCTGAAGGAAACAGATGGCACACTCAAGTCAGGAGAATTTGAGGCAAATTTAATAAAGAGACAATTTACAAAGGCATAGGCAGGTGTGATGATTAACAGCTGTGTCAACTGGACTGTATCGTGATGCCCAGATAGCTGGTTACACCTGATTTCTGGGTGTATCTGGGAGGGTGTTTCTAGAGGAGATTAGCATTTGAACTAGTACACTGAATAGAGTAGATGGCCTTCCTCAGCGTGGGTAGGCCTTGTCCAATTCCCAGAGGGCCTGAATAGCGTGACTACATGTTGGAAGGTTGAATTCGTTTGCTGCCCAACTGCCTGAGCTGGGACATTGATCTTCTCCCACCCTGGGCAGTCCCACTTGGACGGGCATGTACATCGTCAGCCTTTGAGCTCCCAGGCCTCCAAACGACACTAGGCCTTCTTGGGTTCTCCAGCTTGCAGGCAGCAGATGGAGGGATTCCGCAGCTTCCATAATTATGTGGAATAGGCCAGTGTCTATCTATCCATCTACCTACCTGTGTATCCACCTGCCTATCTTCTGTTGATTCTGCTTTTCTAGAGAACCCTCATACGGTTGGGCCTGGGGAAACTATATGATGAGGTGCAGTACTCCAGCACCAGTACAGTGTGTGTGTGGGCCTGTGACCATCTCTAGAAGGACAAAAGGAAGGAGTTATTAACCGAACCTGTAAGGGGACATGGTGGTTTAAAGACCCTTAAATTGAGTGGAGAAGGGCAGCCAGCCTGGCAGCCCCATGGAGAGGGGCCAGGAAATCAATTCCTGTTCCTCATTCTCCTTCACCTTTTCTTCTTCTATTAGGGCCCCCTTGGCTGAGCACATACAGAGGCCTCCTGGGGCAGAGATCCCAGTGGAGGAAGGCGCAGAGCAACTTGAAGATATCTGGTGCCAGATGAAAGCCTCCACCTTTGCAGATAGCCAAAGTTGGACTCCTGGATACCTGAGAAGTCTGTGTCTTTCCCAATTCGCTTCTCCTGGGCCCCCAGTGGAAGATTCCTTCTGATAACTGAGGAGATGGGGCCCTCTCAGCTGTTTCCTCTTTCTGGCCAGAAAGACTGCCCTGGTATTTCCCAGACCGGCCTTGTGCCTGCAAGCCTCTGGTGCTCCTCTCTTCTGGAATTCACCTTCCCTTGAATAAGGGTTTCTCAATGTTGGCAGTGTTGACATTTCGGATAAGACGACTCCTTGTTGTGGGAGGCTGTCCTGCATATCATAAGATGTTCAGCAGTGTCCCTGACCTCAATAGATGTCAGCCCCCGCCCCCCCCAAGTTGTGATAACCAAAAAACGTCTCCAGATATTACTAAATACCTCCAAGAGGCAAAATTGGCCCCAGTTGATTACTACTGCCTGAAAGTGACTGATCCCAGGGCAGACACCTGGGCCCAGCCCTACTTTTTATACAGAAAATGAAAACACCCTGTTTCCTTGCTTCCTGAGTACTCATCAGAGCTTTCAATTTTAAATCCAGTCAGTTACGCAATTAGCACATGCAAACACAGCCATTTGCAGGCATCAGCAGGCAGTAATTTTTAGAAAAGAGATACACAAGAATACAATGGGAAGCTGTTTAAATACAAATAGGGTATATTTATTTATTCCCCACCTTGTTCCAAAGTGAATTTAAGGCATCTTAAAGTATATTAAAAACAAGTGAGGGGAAATGAGACAAAAGGAAAATAACAGCAAGAATTTTAGACGCAGGTTCAGAGGTTCATACACCAAATGTATGAAATGAAGTATGTGCTTGCTAAAGATGGGCCATAAATATAGCTCTAGGCTCCTTAGCATCCTACTCAAAAAAGGAAGCAGAACCCGTTATAGTATTGGTAGGAAGCTCTTCATTATCAAGACCCTCAGGGTTCAGCTGCCCTGACTTCTAATTTTCCACAGTGACTTTCCACAGCCCACTCTGGGCTTGTGGCATCAGCTTTAGGCAGCGTGTGGCTGGAATTTTGGACCAGGTGGTCTGGGAGGTCAAGTCCAACTGTGAAACTCTCCTGGGAAGGACTGGCTGGGATACCCTAGCCATGCTCAGAATTCTTGCGTTTTGCGGCCCCTGCCATTTCCCAAAGTCACCTGCTACCAACCATAGTAAACCCCAGTGTTGTTCCTGTTCTTTGATATTGCCTCTGACAGTGAGCCCTTGGGCAGTGTCTCCTTCAAGCTGTTTGCAGACAAAATTCCAAAGACAGAAAAATTTCCTGCCCTGAACACTAGAAAGAAAGGGTTTGGTTGGGAGGGTTCCTACTTTCACAGGATTATTCCAGGGTGTGTGTGCCTGGGTGGTGACTTCACACGCCATAATGGCACTGTTGGCAAGTCGATCCACAGGGAGAGATTTGTGGATGAGAATTTCATACAGAAGCACATAGCTCCTGGCACCTTGTCCATGGCAAACGCTGGACCCAACACGAATGGTTCAAAGTTTTTCATCTGCACTGCCAAGACTGAGTGGTTGGATGGCAGGCATGTGGGTTTTGGCAGGGTGAAAGGGGGCGTGAGTGCCATGGAAGCCATAGAGCACTATGGATCCAGGAATGACAAGACCAGGAATGGTCACCATTACTGACGATGGACAACTGTAATCAACATGTTGTATCTTAACTACCAGACCATTCCTTCTGTAGCTCAGGAGAGCCCCCCTCTAGCCCATGTGCTCACAATATCCTGTAACATTTGTGCTTCCTTGGCAGTTCTGATTCCATATTTTCCTCATTCCCCTCCATGTCTACCTGGATTCTAGAGTTAAGCTTAGAATTATAAAATGACAACTAAATAATAATTTTGGAGGGAGAATTCTTTTAGGAGCTGCAGGGATGAGCAGATAGTACCGTCTTCCTGGTGGCTTCTAGGAGTGTAATGAAACACTGTGCTCGACTTTTTTCCTCTTTTCTTCTTGGTATTATTTCATCTCTTTAGCATACATTTTTCCTCACTTTGGGAAGGAAGATGCGATACCCAATTTACAGATAAAAACAATAACTAATGCTTATGGAGCACTTACCATGACCTAAAATGAAATCCTAAGGCTCCTCCCCCTTTGGCTAACTGAATGCATCCCCCTCTTGGCCAAGGAGATACCCTAAAACTGAGTAGATAGCTGTGAGAAAGGAGATTAGACATGCCTCATCATGGCTCTCTCCCTTCTTAGAGATGTCCTTTGTAACTCATTAACAGGCCTAAGGCTCTGCAAGACAAACCCGGAAGTCTTCAATATACATAACACATCACTTAAGTCTGGGCTTATGTCTAGTAGTTTATCTTTGATTAACAGACCCTTATCTTAACTTACATATTTCTTTTTGCTGACTCTTGGTCTTTCAGGCAAAGCCTAACTCTTTCAGCCAATTGTCAACTAAAGAATCC